>WAAB01007379.1:24538-42909 GCA_013389865.1 Piaya cayana | reverse complement strand
TTTTTTTCTGAGGATGGTGTGGTGTAAGGAAAGATTCTAGGCTATGATGTCAGATTGATACAGAACAGCAGATTAGATCATTCCCTAGCTTGATGGTGGCAAAATAAGTATCCCCTCTCCTTTTTCTATTTATTCTAGATAGGAGAAATCACCTTTCAGAATGCAAAGCAAGGCCACAGATTTTACATCCTCCTTTCTCTCCAGCTGCTAATATAGTGTCAGTGGTATGTGTTTGTCTTGGTTGATTGTGAAAAATTTTACTGAGCAAGTAATAGTAATAAGTTTGTGGTCATTAATGTGTCTCACAAAGTGACACATCTGCACCAACAATGTCTAAATGAAGAAGATAAATTAAGCGAGATACAGATCTTGTTCACTGCGGTGTATAATATGCTCCCATTTGGGAGTTCAATGTGAACTCAATATCAATATATGTCTGTGGGCTTCTTAAAATAAGTGAACTGATGTAGAGTTTAAACAGGCTTCCTTCTTTTATTTTTGGACTGTTTGGGGTCATGAATGTTTAAGACAGTAGTATTTTAGTCATCTAGCACCCTCATCTAATTTCAATCAACTAATAAATAATTGAGAAAATAATAATGAAGGAACATTCAGAATACATTTCTCCTGTACATGAGGGCTGTTTGTCTGTTTGTTTTATTTTTTTCTTGTGGTTACTGGAAATCTGCGGGACAGAATCATTTCTATGTAGACTCAAAGATATGAAAGAAATCTCCTTTTATCAGATTTTTCTAGACAACTGATTCTTAAACACTGATACAGGTATTAACCTCTTCAGAAGATAATTGGTGTATGTTCACACGTTAAGGACAAAGGAAAATATTATCTATTAAAACATATCTTCTTCTGGTCCTACGTATCTCATCTTACTGAATAGAAATATTATATTTGGAAGAGTAAAAACTATTGCCAAACTGTAGTCTGAATATCATGCAACTCAATCTATTTTTAATCCTGTTTAGACTTTCTACATTTTTGTTCTCAAATATCTCAGATATTTCTAAAGCAAAGTTTAAGTGTTATGCTAAAGATGAGTTGAAACAAATGCTCTCTTTTTCTCTTGAAATGCAAGCTAATAAATCAAAACAAAGTAAGGAAATACAGTATTAGACAACCTGTATCACTGCAGGTGAATCATATTGTAGTTCACTTGACTGTATTAAATTTTCTGGGAGCTCTCTCTAAACTCATTTAAATCACTGCAACTCAGTTTCTCTGCAGACACTTCTTAGTCATACAAGTGCCTGGGACAGGGAATCAAAGTCACTAATGCAGGCTCTGGAAGGACTTGATCAGATATGTTTTCTTTCTTGAGTTTTGCTTGTGGTACCATCATCTTAATTCCCTTTGCCTCACAAGGTGAGTTACTTTATGCATAGTCTTAATTTTAAATTCATAAAGTGATGAACACTTCAATCACCACATCTACATAAATGTTGATTTACATATTTTTTATTTATGTTTTACATAAATAATTTAACAGTATTCCTCTCAATGAAAATAAGAATATAATGAATTACTTATTTTTTAACGAGTGCTACTAACAATATTCAGTCGTGATGAATAATCTCTGTCTTCTACAGAAATATTTAAGTATTTTATGATAATCAAATCTATAAAGGCTACTTCTAAAAAATAACAAGCTATATTGCTCTCAGTTTTTCTTCCTCATCAACAATGGAATATTTTTTGAGAGCACATACTTGCAAATGATTTAAAATTTGGAAGAAAAAAAATGTTGTCTCAAAACATAAGCTTGTGTCTTGTAGAATGTAAGTTTAAGTGAGGGAGAGGCAAGCAATCACCTTCTGATTGTTTAGTATAATCAGCTTCAGGCAGGTGACCTTTCAGAATTGTGTTCCTAAAATAATGTAGTGTTCAGGTTGGTTATGAAAAGTTACACAAATTACTATGCAAAACAAGAAGTACAGATTACCATAGATGGTTGGCCTCCATAATTAATGCAGTCTGTAATTCAGCTCTGAATCTGTGATAGATATAACCATATGCCATTGTGTAAGAGAAGGACAGGGGATGACATCTAATTGCTGACTCTTCTGTCTTGAAGGTTACCTATTTTAATTTATGTTGAAACCAAACACAGTTCAATAGTTGCCCACTGCCTTCTACCATGGATGTTCTATTGCTACTGGCATTCCAAACACTGCATCTGATCTCGTGATGCTCATTAATTAGTGTTTACTGTTTTCCAGGAAACATTTGAACTTCTAATAACCCTTGTGCTTTTAAACAAAATTCTGTGGGAGTTGAGTTCAGAAAATCAGCCAGTTACTTATCAGTAGTGCCTCCATCCTTTCCTCTCTACTAACAGTTCACAAATATAGGTCTAATTTTTATCTCATATAAGTACAGAAAATCACCCAAAACAGATGCTCTACGATATAACCATCTAAAGAATATGAAATCATAACTGTAAATTTTCTTAAATTTTTAGCCTCAAGTTGACTAAACAGATGTTTGTACAAAGTTTTTTTCTCTATATTCGTGGAGTGAAATAGATGAATAGCCATACAAGCACATTAGGGAATGAGGCTAGGGGACAAAGTAAGCAGATACATCTGATTATCCCAACCTACTAGAGACAAGAACTGGATCTGGCAACACATCTTCTCCCTGGCAGATGTTTGATATCAGGGATTGGAAAAATAATACAGTTCCTGTGTTTGAATTCCTGATGTGAGATCGGATTTAGCTCTGGTCACCAGCTCTCTCACCGATTGGCTCATAGTCCAGAGTAAAAGTCTTAGATAATTTACCTTGATTTGCTGCAAATGCAGATATCTACACATTCCACTAAGTGAGTGCTGCTTCTTATACCTGCAACAGTCATGAAAGTGAGTCGTGAGTATTTGTATGTAAAATTTTAATATACGTGAAAAAAAAATTGTATCGTTCAAGACAGAAATATTTTTACAGCTCCCTGGAGCCTTTAAAGCCTGTGATTGTGATTCTGAACAGGCCTGCCATGATTATTATTTGCAAAAATGACTTCATGCAGCAATTGTTTGATTTCTATTAATAACAAACATATCTTTAAAGCAAGGAAAAATGTTTTCAGTCAAAAGAAGCACTTGCAATTCTATGGCAAATGCACATTGCAGAGATCTGATTCCTTTTTATCCCTCAAATAATAGATATAATGTGTACCTAATTCTGCATTGGAGAAATGTGTCCCAAAGTGGAAGAAAACTACCTAAGCAATATATTAAATATAGTTAATTTACGAAAAGATTAAGAGTACTTAAGGTCCAGCATACATTCCTGGAAACATCTATGTTGATCAAGCTCTTTGTAAGGGGACCTTGAGCTGGCTGGAGCATGGAGGAAAAATTCTCCATTTCCACTAGGTGAGAAAGGCCTTGGAGAGAGCAAAATGCATCTGCCTTGAAAGCCTTTCAAGAGAACAAAAAATACTAAGCTGAAGAAAATAATTCTTTTCAGTAGAAAAACACAGTCAGACTATTCAGATAAGACAGATCAAATTAATAGGTCTGACAGCAAATCTAAACTGTTAATTTCTAGTGTTAACAGGGAACATATACCTTCACAGGCCAGCTCTGTAATCCAAGAGTGTCCAGCTGAGCAAAGGTCTCCCACTTTTCTCATTTTTTTCTTAGGTAAAACAAACCAACCAACAAACAAAAAAACCAAAAAAAAAAACCCAAAAAACCCCAAACCAACTTTATTTTCAGGCATGTTTGAGGCCTGGCGAGCAAATCCCCTTTCCTCATGAGTATCCCAGTTTACACATAGGGTTACTGACTCCCTGTTTTATGAATAATTTTTCTCTTGCTTGCCCTGCTGTGCATGAGAAATGTTCCCTTCAGCTGTGAACATTCACTGGTTTCTTCCACAAGCTTCTCTCTGTCCTAAGGTGCAGTATCCATCATGAGGCAAAAAAAGACAACTCATCCACGGAATAAGATATGTGGTACTTACATAGCCACCTACATGCAAAGAAAGAAGTGTAATAATTCCAAACAATTTCATAACAGAAATATTTATGATTCAGTGTTACAAAAATAAGGAATACAATTTAGTGCCTCAAATTCCAGACAGAGAAAAAATAAATTATCTGTTGAAATAGAAGTGTAAAGGTACAACCATATGAGATTTCACTGATTAAGAACGTGAAGAAAAAAATGGATGAAGGACTGACGTGCAGGCCAAAAACTGAAGACAGCAAAGCCTCAAAAGTACTTTGAAATAGCAGTATCCTATAAATTTTAGACATAGAGAATAATGAAGTATAGAGAGAAAATACAGCATTTTTTTTCCATTTTATGCTATTATATGTGCTATTAAAAGCAGAATCATCACAGCAAATTTCTTCTCCCAAGAAAAACACATTGGATCATGGGAATTGTTTTTCTTTTTAAATTCAGTAGTTAAATATTTTACTTGCTTATTTCATGTATTCTCAAGGTTTTGTCAGTGTTCTTCCTTTTCTTTTTCTTATGCACATTACTTGCTAGCTCTGGAAAGCTCTTTATATTCTTTAACTAGTCCTAGTCTATGTTGTGTCCAACAAAATACACATAAAGATGAGTGTGTACTTAACATATCCCAAGTGTATAGTGGAACAAAAATTCGCTAAATTCTAATCTTATGAACTTCAACTGTACCGAACTGTTTTATGTTTATCTTTTGGGGGAAAAAAAAAAAAAAAAAAGGTACACACAGATATACAGAGATACATTCTGCTATAGTTGAAGTCAGCTTTTCTCATTTAAAAGTGTTACTGAGTAAATAAACATTTGTAGTTTTACTGACATGTCTTCAAAGTCCTTGTAGTTGCAGCCAGACAAAACAGTAATATTTCTTTTGAAGACTCTTGTTTTCCTTAGATATCTTCTAGTTATTGCTTTTGGTCTCTTCCAGAGAATCAAACGTTTGCTATTTGGTCTTGGGGTGTGCATTTTTGTATTGTAGTATATGGTGCAATTTGAGGGATGTAAGCCCGTGTGCACTTTCCTTGACTTGACACAATAGTCTAGAAATCAGTTTTCAGCTTTCGAATGCTAAAAGTTATTTTCCAGAAGTATCTAGGAAAGGGTCGATTTGCACACAAAAAGATATGCATGTGGAATTTCAATGCTTTAATACATCTTTTGTCATGAAAATTGATACTATTCTCAAGGCTGGGGGATGCTTAATTTAATTTACAGCCAATCAAAATATGAGAAGTAATAAGGAATAAGAACAAATCTAAAACCACTGTCCTACTACCCCTCTTGTCTTCCTGGGCTCAACTTCATTCCCAGTTTCTCTGCCACCTCTCCCCATGTAGCACAGAACGACAGGAAATGGATGTTGAGGTTAGTTCATAATGCTATGTCACTGCCACTACTACCTCTTCATGCTCTTTCCCAGCTCCAGTGTGCGGTCCCACCCGCAAGACACAGTCCTTCATGAACTTCTCAAAAGAGGGCCCTTCCCAAGGGCTGGACTTGTTCATGACCTGCTCTAGGGTCCTTTCCATGTTGTAGCATCCTCCAGGAATGGACTACACCAGTGTGGGTCCATTCTGGTGCCACAGATCCTGCCAGAGCATGTTCTTCATAGGGTCACAGCTTCCTTGAGGGTGTATCCACTCAACTTACCACAGCAGTATGATGTTTTCCGAAATTCCCTTCCCATGTGGTCTGTTACATACCAGCTCTTACAGTAAACCATAGAATCATAGAATCACCAGGTTGGAAGAGACCCCATCAGATCATTGAGTCCAACCGTTCCTATCAAACACTACACTATGTCCCCCAGGACCTTGTCTACCCGTGCCTTAAACACCTCCAGGGAACGTGAATCAAACACCTCCCTGGGCAGCCTGTTCCAATGCCCAATGACACTTTATGTGAAAAACTTCCTCCTAATGTCTAGCCTAAATCTCCCCTGGCGGAGCTTGAGGACATTCCCACTTGTCCTGTCCCCTGTCACTTGGGAGAAGAGGCCAGCTCCCTCCTCTCTACACCCTCCTTTCAGGTAGTTGTAGAGAGCAATGAGGTCTCCTCTCAGCCTTCTCTTCTCAAGGCTAAACAACCCCAGCTCTCTTAGCTGTTCCTCATAGGACCTGTTCTCCAGCCCTTCCTTTCCATATGGGAAAGGAAGAAATATGGGCATATAAGGACAGCTCATAGAGCTAAGCTTCCAATAAATGCTCTCCTCAGGGACATTTTTGTATAAGGCTACTGCTGGAAATAACCTTCTTTTCAACTGTTAAGTTGAATCTCTCTCTTTCCCCTGCAATAAGTTCTAAATCTAGTCTTGTATTTATGATACATATATGTATTGAGTAATCATTGTAGATATTACAGAGATAATCTTAATGGGAAAAATAAGAGAATCCAAACAAAATCCTTAAACATGCCTCCACGTTTTGGTAAGTTAGATTAGTATAATGGGAAACTATCTGACTTGGGAAGGGGGCTAAACCCTGACATTGAGTTAAAGCCAAGATATTAATTGCTAGTTTCATGTTTACACCTCTAGTAGGCAAACAGGAACATTGATTTCAATTTACAGTACTACAGGGAAATATTTTAAAAATATTTGTTATTAGGAGTGCACTAATTGCAGTTTTCTGATTTTTTGTTATATTAGCAGTTGAAAGGAATTAGATTACAAAAAACCAAAACCAATTAAAGATTCTGGCATTAAATGACAGCACTGTGTTTGTATACAATCATAGTCATAGAAAGAAAAGGGTAATGATAATGCTTGAAGCCATAGAACAAAACTCCAGTAGGGGGCATGTACTTAGAGTCCTGACATCAATTTAAGTAACAGATGCAGAATTGTTTTAAATGTGCATAAAAGGGAACCAAAGTGTTTAAGGCAAACTCAATGAGATTTGCTAATACTGATTGTCTCCTTTCACAGTGAGTTCAATAGTGAGTC
Source organism: Piaya cayana (assembly GCA_013389865.1). Classification (NCBI taxonomy): domain Eukaryota; kingdom Metazoa; phylum Chordata; class Aves; order Cuculiformes; family Coccyzidae; genus Piaya; species Piaya cayana. The sequence goes on along the minus strand of WAAB01007379.1, from coordinate 35,970 downwards.
TTGACTGTTGGACAATCTTTGTACAGGTGGAAGAACATTTATTTTTCTGTAGGAAGGATTTCAGTAGGGTTTAAGAATTACTCTTAAGAATGATTCTCCAATTTAAGAATTATTTATGTTAAAACCTAGAATTGAAAAGGCTGATTCATTTTTAATCAGAGTTATTAAAACAGCAATGAAAAGCTTATTTTTATTACCCTCTTCAATTATTGCTAGCTAATCTTCAAAACTTTTTCATCTTTCTTAAAGATATTTCATAGAATACACAAGAAAAGGAGGAAGAGTAAGAACAAAAAAAGCTATCTGAATCATTAATCTGGATAAACTTGAGACATTTGTCTTTTACAGCCCGTGACTTAGTACTTTAGAAGTTTTCCAGCTACTTCACAGGTTATAAGGGAATTTTTTCTGTACATAACTCTTGGTCCCTTTATGATTTGTAAGCAGCTGATTAGAAATAGTCATTACAGAAAGTGAATGTTAGTTGAGGGGTTTTGAGCATAAAAGTAGACATTCACTCTTGTCAGAAACAGCGTTTTCTTCAGAGTAATTTGCTTCAGCAAACAGCGGTATTTGAACATTAAAGATAAACATTCAATAGCCACAAAAAAACTTCTAGCAAACTTACAACCTGAAAGGAAATAAAAATTTGCTTCAGTTTTTATTTGCATAATCAAACTAATATTGCATGTATTAACAAACTGTTTTGTGTTATAGTGGTGAAAGCAGCTGCCCACATCAATATTGACGCTACAGCTCTTAAATGTGGAAGGATAGAAAAGTCAGATTAATTCTTCTTATGCTGTGGAGTATTTCTTACATGAAATATGAATTTTCATGAATGAGGTCATTGATAATTAAGCTATATATGATGGGCATTAAAAAATCCCTGTAATCAAGACAATTGTATATGAAACAGCTTGAACACAAATCTTTGTAGCTATTAAAGAGAATAAGAGAAATAAGTGGATGTTGAAATAATGTCTGACACAAGATACCTAAAAACCAGAAAACTATTTGGTTTGTGTGTTTATTGAGAAGTTTACTTTCTATACAACCAGAAGGTAGACCTCTGGAAGATTCATTTGAAAGAAAAAAAATATTTCTTTGTTGTATTTTCACATTTGATCTACTATTTCCTCAGGCATGAAGAGAAAAATAATTTTTGAGTGACATACTCTGTATTGTGGAAGCAGCTGAATACATAGTTAAAAATAGAACTCTGGAAATTAATCTTCTCTACTGCTACAATTTTGATTGCAAAAAAAATGAACTACTGATCTCTTCTTTGATGCCTTACAGGTAAAATTAATAATAAAATATTCATATATTCTGTAACTCAGGTTCAAGAAATACATTCTGAGGCAAACCACTTTATGTCTGTTCATCAGGCGTTTTGTTGTTACGGTTTGCCTGATCAACCAAAAGACTAGGTCAATACTAAAATAAAATCTGCCTCATTAGGAAAACAATATGCAGACCTTCGTATCTATATGCAAATTCATTTATACCTTCAAATATATGCTGAATTTCAGTAATTTTTGCTGCAATCATATATACAGGGACAGATAAAAGCCCTGTCTTCTCTTCATGACTTGTTCACTGGCCATATCCATAGTGGATATCCCTCAGTTTCTCCCAACATCAGGAATCTTGAGAAACACTCAGGGAACTAAAAGCTCATGCTTTAAATGTAGACATACACAACTCCTCTCAAAGAGGAATCAAGTCACTTTTTCTTTGGGTGTCTACATGTAAGTTCAGTGCAACTTGGTACTTTGATAAGCTTCTTCCTGTCTCATCAGGCTAAAGTAATTTCTGAAAGAAACAAGGGCTGTGTGTGTTACAGTTAACATTACTACTAAAAATAAAACAATTAATTCATGTAATCTTGCAGAGACATATTGTTCAGGAGCATTATATGAAAGCACCTAGGAGGCAATTTATTAATCACATTTTTATGTCATATTTAGGAAATGAACATGAGTATATCAAACAGAAAAAGATAACTATATATTAACCAGTGTAAGAAGACATTTATTATCTTTGTGACTCACTTTACTCAAACAAATGTTATTCCTGTGACAGGATTATATAGTACAAAATGTGTAATACGTAGCATTCTATTAGGATACTGTAACTTCATATTTCATTGAATAGCAAGCATCCCATACGTGACAATGTAACAACATAGCAGCCAAATAATGTTTTTGCTTTCCTTATTAACTAACAGAAAGGTTAACTTACTTTAAACTTTCTGGATAATAGGACAACTTTGATAGAACACAATAAAACTCACTTGCCTTAACCCAGCAAAAAGCAAGTATGGAAATGCTGGGGATGAATGAGAATTTTCAGGTATCAAAATAAATGAGTAGGAGTTTTTAGACGATGAGGAGGCAAATGTGCTTCTGGTAACAAATTCATGTTGTGTGTTGGGAAGAAGGCCCTGTCTGATTTTTTACTCTGAGGTAATGCTAAGAGCAAGACTGGGGAGACATTCAAACATGGTGAGAGGCGAAGCCATTCTGGTTTGCCATTATAGTATTTGCACATTTTCATTTGAAGCAAAGCCCTGTTATATTCAAAGGTAGAAGGAAAAAAAATCCATGAAGAATATGATCAGAGAATAATCATATTAAAATATTGGCTTACAAATCTTTCAATAAATATTATCAAAATGTTGCTAACTATGAAGTATTGAAACAATTTTCTTTTGATACTTTCAATGAAAAAAAGCAAGTATTACTTCTACCTTAATTTCCAGGAGTAAATATCAAGCATTTAAAAAAAGATGGACTTTGCAATTCTGCCATAAAAATATTTGTGTAGGACACATATGATTTCCCAAGAGTTCTTTCATTATTATTATTATTATTTAAAGAAAAAAAATGCAGTCATTTAATTCTTAATCTGATATCTGGTTTTGCTGGACATGAATCTCAGTACTGTTCAGAAGAAAAATTGTGGCAATTCTAAGGCATTAACAATTGAAATTAACACTGACTTCAACGCCCTTTTTTCTTCTTCCCATTTTCCACTTTTCTGCAAATATCAGAAGTGCTTCAAATGTTTTAATTTTGTAAACATTACTATATAAAAATTTAAAATATTGATCTGTGTTATTTATAATGAAAACATGAGAGTTTTCTGTGCTCTTAGGCAAGACCTTGTAAAGTAATGCCAACAAAGTATTTCAGTGTCAAAATGACTTTGAATGCAGAATGATGAACATTTTAGGACTGGGAGGTGTTCACATTTGAACTTTAAAACAAGAAACTTTCAACTATGACATCCAAAAGGGCACTATAAAAGACAACTCTTTATATAAACCTCAGTAAGTAATAATAGTGTAGTTGTTCACAACGTAGTTCTTTGCTGAAGTATTTTTAACTTCCATGTTCCTATCTTTACAATCCACAGAAACAAAACTAAAGCAACTGGGAAACTGTTGATTAAGTGGAATCACTCTGGATTTCATTCTGTAAGGAGTCTTTGCACCTTCAGCTGTTGTGGAGATTCTGAGAAAAAGAGGATGCTTAGCACTGTAGTAATTATTCCTTTTTCATGCTATTTGAAAATGAACAGAGCCTGCACAAACTGGAAGAGTGTAGGCAAAGGCTGTGAGGAAAACAGTGAAGAAGTTATTGAGTCAACACTATATTGTGCCATATTACATAATGTGTGCACTTTTTTAATACATAGTTGTTTTCTCAACAGGAAAGGAGGTTGCTGAAGTAACAACATGAACAGTCACTACAGGAAAACCACAACCTCTGATATTGTTTCTTTTTGCTTTATTTTTCTACTTTTTTAATTGTAATTTCTCTTTTCATGAATTTACCAGTAATTAGACCTGCTGTTATTACTCTTCTAACATCCCCCAAATCTAACCAACCCACAGTTCTGCCTTCTGAAAAGTGGTTATGTTTTTTGATATCTTTTGGACATGGATTTGGAATCATTTTCTGTGACTTAGTCCACACCAGCTCTATGCAAAAGTTTATTGAGTCATGAGAATGACTTTGCTAAAATTTTTGTCCTGATAAAGCCCATTTTCCTTTTAGTTTGGAGATGAAGGGGAGGAAGGCATGAAGGGACAGAAGGAGGGAAAGAAGGAAAAGGGGGAGTCCAGGTAACTGAGAATAACAAACACTTTAAAGAAGAAAGAAAAATACATTATTACAGCAAATTACTACCTCTCCTTACCAACTTTCTCCTGTTACTTTTTTTTTTTTTTTGTCTCTTCTATCATTTCTTTCCAGGTATTAAAGGATCCTTTCCTGTCTTTCCACCTCCCACTCTAAAGGAGCATTTTGTACAGGTTCTGCATAGGAACATACACCACCTTTCTCTTCCCCAGTAGGCCCAGCATGAACCTGAATATACCAGTCAGAAACATTTTAAACATTTTCAGGCAGTGACTGACGACCATTCAAGTGTAGCACTAGAAATAAAAGGTAGTCTGGTTAAAGAACAGAGCTGGAATGTAGGAAAGGGAAGCCTAAATGCTATCACAGACTGTCAGAGTTTGAGCACAGTATCCCATGATATCCTAAATCTAATGGAAAAGTCAGCACAATTTTGTTTTAAGATGATTAAATGAATCATGAAATACCTTGTCCATTCTGTCTCAGTCACCACAGAGATTTTTTTCTCTTTTCTTTTCTTCTTGACACTTCACCTGCCTAGATGTAACAAATGTAATACATTGATCCATGCATTTAGCACTGTCAAAGATAATGTGGAATGTTTTTTGTTTAACTGTGAATATCTGTGCATTATAAATGCCCTCTAATGTAAAATCATTAACAGAAGTAGTCTGGAACCCAAATTTCAACTGAATTTTCAGCTGTAAACAGGATATCTTGAAAGCTGTTGTTCTTTTCCCTGTTCTTCCCTTAAAACAAGGAGTGTGTTGTCTGGTGCAGGAATAGCAAGGTGACAGACACTGCATCAATGTAATAAGCTGGTTTAGTTTAGTCCGCAATGAATCACATTGGTCATGGCAGAATCACACAAACAACCATGGAAGAATCAAATATTTGTAAGGGGATGTGACTGTGTATAGGTCTCCAGAACACAAACATTAACTGGTTTGTTCTGAGGCAGAGTCCAAGTAGATAGAAGAGAGTCATTGTATTTAATACAGAAGAGAGAGTGAGACCTGGGAGAACTTGTGTTCACCTAATCCAGGATGCGGCTATCTAATTTTTAAATCAATATTGTAGTTTACTTTAGCCTTAGACAGCATTATAAATGTTCATTTGTTAATGGTGCATTGGAACTGTGTTTGGATTATTGATAGTGAGATGGCTAAAAACTGAAGCACCTTAGAAAGGGAATACTTAGAGAATGGAGCTACTCTGGAGTATTTAGGAAAGGCAGCAGATAGGATGCCATGCACAAGTGTTTTTTGGTTACATGCTATAAAACAGCTCCTTTTTTAAAACAGCATCTAAAAAACCACAATTTATCAAGAGAAAATTTCTTTTTTATAAGATTTTCTAAGTCAAAGCAATGGTAAGATGTCTTCTCAGTCTCCTTTTTTTTTTTGTGGTTTTCAACATTCTTCATGTTTTGTAATTTTCTCATGTCATTGCCTTCACATGGATTGTCTCAGGTTCTCTGCCTCTTTATTTACCTTAAAGCAAATACAATGTCCCATGCTTCAGCCGAGACAAGCTGAATGGAACCATTCAGCTCCATGCTTTTTGTCATATAAGGAATTCCTTTTTATGAATCCAAGGTTAATCATTTTTACGGTGACAACACATTGTTGACTCATATTCAATTGATGTGATACACTCAAACCCCTAAACCTTTTACCTGCAATGCTGCTGTCAACACAAGTTTTAATTAGGTGTCTGTGCATTTGATTTTCATACAACATGTAGCACTTTATACCTGTTTTCATTAAAAGCAATTTTGTGGAATAAAGTTCATTTAATTTATCATAGCTAATTCAGATTCTGTTCTCTAGAAAATTAATCGTTTCTCTCAGCTTTTTTAATTCTGCATGCAGTTCCTTTATTCCATCCACCCAAGCTACTAATGAAAATATTTAACAGAAACAGATCCAAGGCAGGCCTTTGCAAAATTCCGCTTGAAATATCATGACACTTGACATTGACACCTTGGATTTATTCCAGATTTTTAGCCAATTTGCTCTTAGTCATTTGACAGTGTGCTGTAATGCACAGATGATGGGTTTAATAACTAATTCATAAAAGAATGCCCTGACTTCTTCTTCCATGTTTCTTATAATGAGGGCCAGAATTTTGCCAACAGTGCTCTTTCACTAGTGGTAATGAAATTTTCTTGCTAATTCATTTTACACCAGCTTTCATAGAGAACATTTCTCTAGCTTGACATTCTACTTGACATTATCCGTTTCAGGTTTGCTGGAACTAGTTCTTATCTTGAACTGAACTGCCTTTTGATCCAGCAGGTTTATTGAACAGCTCTTAAAAGTACACAAATAACTATACGTGCATTTTCCTCTGCACAGGAAAGCCATACTTGCTGTTCCTGACAGTATGTAAAAAGGGAAGTTTTATATAATGCATTATATATGTACATATAAATGATAGGAATCATAAATTTCTAATCATTGTGCTGAAGAAAACCTGAAATGCAAAGCTTTTGTTGTAGGAATCAGAAAAGCTCCTAAGATGACAATGTCATATAGTCCTCAAGTTCTAGCCTAATCTGTATCAACCAGTATTCTTAGGCAAAAATGCTTTTGCCATAGAGAAGCTGCTGGCAGCAGTAATGGTTTATAAATACAAATGTTTTGCTTATAGTAACCATAGTGAACACATAGTTCAAATTCTTCTAGTGTGTCTTACCTCAGACAAGGTAACGTTAAGGCAGAGTCAGTCTCTCAGTGGATATGCTGTATGCTGATCAGCAAAATTTGTTTTACCTATCTAAAAGGACTTAGAACACAAAGTGCTGGAAGACAGAAGCTATGATAAGTTTCACAATGAGCTCCACGTTCTAGATATGTGGAAGTCTATCTGTAGTTTACCTTTACTCATAAATATACTAATGATAACATAGGTTAAGTCTAAAGATTTAATTTTATCTTCTTGAAGACTGCTTAGGTGGACTCTGTATTCTTCCATCTGTCCCTCATGCAAATCTTAGCAGAATTTAGCAAGTTGTGCCTGTATCTGCAAATCAGAATGATGCTTCTGGCAGGATCAATGGCATAGATTTATGTGACAAGTTGATGCACAATGGATAAAAGCCTGATGCACATGTCTGCATGTATACAAATCCACTGAGAAAAGTGGTGAGGCTTTTTTTTTGCTGATGTTTCACCTCTGTCATCACACTTTATTGTAATGTTATCATCAGTTGTCAGTGTTGTTGTGGTCAGTCAACAAAATGTCTACTTCATTACCTCACGTAAACAAAAGGGCAGTTTCTGTAGAAATGCAGAATCCCAACTTCATCTTTTTTTTCCAAAAGAACTTGTTAGATGAAAACAAAATATTTGTTATTACCACAAATTCTGTGCATTGGTAAAAACATGGAATGTGGCTATTAAAGATATATGACAAAACATTATATTAAATTCACCATGACATAAGTGAGAGGCTGTGTGGTGCTTAGTTGCTGGCTAGGGTTAAACCACAAACATCCTTAAGTCTGCAAAGTTGCATAAGTTTGGGGATACATATGTAAGAACTATTTGAAACTTTAAAATTAATGAGGATTTTTGAATGTAAATTCAACAATGCACACTTGCAGCCGAGAAAGCCAACTGTATCCTGGGCTGCAACAAAAGTCTGACCAGCAGGGTGAGGGAGGTTATTTTACCACTCTACTCTTGTGAGACCTTACCTGGAGTACTCATTCAGTTGTGGAGTTCTCAGCACTAGGAAGACATGGTCCTGTTAGAAAGAGTCCAGAGTAGGACCAGAGAGATGATCAGGTGCTGGGCGACTCCCATATGAAGGCAGGCTGAGACAGTTGGACTTGTTTTGCCTAGGGAAGAGAAAGCTCCACAGGGATCTTACAAGAGCCTTCCAGTACCTAAAGGGAAACTATAGGACAGTCGATGAAGGACAGTGATGGCAGGATGAGGAGTAACCGCTTTAAACCAAAACAGGGAAACTTTTGTTTAGATATTAGGAAGAAATTTTTTACTGTGAGGGTGGTGAGGTGAAGGAACAGGTTGCTCAGACAAGTTGTTGATGCCCCATCTCTGTAGGTGTTCAAGACCAGGTTGGACAGGGCTTTGAGCAGCCTGATCTGGTGGAAAGTCTCCCTACCTGTGGAAGGGGAAAATAGATGATCTTTAATGTCTCTTCTGTCCCAAACCATTCTGTGATTCTGTATTATAATATTTCTACCTATAAAGACATCTTTCACCAAAAAAAACAGAAGTAGAAATTTACAAAACCAGGAATATTTGAAGGCTTTTGTCTATGCACAAGTTGAACTTTTGTAGGGATATTTATAAAAAAATGCATAAATTCCCCTTCTTATTCTAACTACCTTGCATCATCTCTAGTATTTTTAGGTCTAAATTAAATGCTTATCTGCCAACAGCAAATTTGGTAAAAACATCATGTGAATGTCTCTAATAGTTAGAGGTGTGTCAGGGCACTGTAATTAATAAAATCTAAATAATAAATGTCTTCCCAAAGTCAGTGATTGAAAACCTCCTCTTTCCAGCATCAGTTTTAGTGCTGGTTTATAGCCTATTTATTGAGGAATGTCTGCCAGAAGCTTAAACTACAGTCAAATTACATTGCTAATAACTCTGGTAATAATGTCAAATACTGGAAATTATATCCTCTTCCCTACCTAAAATCATCAAAACTTGTAGGTTCCGTGGCAGATTATCCTCATGAAATAGATGGTGTTAATTCCTTCTCCAAGAAACAGGCAGTCTGGAGATGTTTTCTGTGAACTGTTGGTTAGCTTATGTTCAAAACTTAAAAATTACTTCTTCTTACCTTCCAGACCTTCTTTTTGAGATGAAAACCTGTTACTTTCTTTCAATTAACTATTCACTATATTATTTTTCTTCAATAATTGCAGAAGTCAGAAGTAAATTGAAAGGGTTGTCTAAAAGATATGTTACTATGAATAAAACTGAAGAATGAGTGTTTTCCTATTTGAATTGGGTAATTAAACTGACTTTAAAATTGAAATATATTTATTTTCAATGTGTTTATAACTTGATGTACAGAGTTCCTCAGTATCATTCAGTAATAAATAAAGTAGTAACTTTAAATAAGTTTATAAGTACTTTAAATAAGTTTAATAAGTACATTAAATAAGTAGTAAATAAGTTTATTTTTAATTCCTTTTCTAATACTGAGCAAAGCAAGTCTAAAGAGAACACAAAGTTACTTCTTAGTAAGTCTATGTCAAGTCAGACTATGTTTATCTATTTGCCTTAAACATTTTGTCGGAGGACTACCAACTCGTGGCACCGGTTTGTCTGTTGTGCCATGGTTCAGCGAGGGGCAGTGCAGGAGCACGCACAGCTCTCCCCCCACGTGCTGGCTTCCAGAGCTAGCCAAAAAACACGGAGATAAAAAGGACTCAGAAGGGAGGGGTTGGGGCACACTTCCATGCTGGCACTGACTCACTCTTCGATCAGAGCAGCCTGGACCACCCCTGGACCACGTGTTCGTGAGATCGTCTGCTGCCTCCAATGTGGCGATTTCTTTCCCTCTCTCTCTTTCTCTCCCCCCACCCCCACCCCATTACCTCATGGTGTGTGTGTTGGGTCGGATCCTAGGGACTTGGGTTGTTTGGGGGATTCATTTCTGTAACTTTGTGTGCTTGCACCCCCTCGTGTCTTTGTTGCACACCCTGGTATCTTGGTGTGTTTAGGTTTGCTGGAGCCAGAAATAAACACTCTTTTGATATTCACCCTGGGAGTGACCTTATTGGCCTCTGAATTACCACACAGAAAAATGAATCCACTTTCCCCCCCATTAGGGCCAGACATGAGCATGTGGCTCGTGGGTCTGGGTTGTGGCAGTCTAGATGACATTTTTCTATAATGATTGCCCTTTGTCATCAACAGAAACAGTGAAATGCACAACAAAAATTACTTTGAATTTGAAAGACAATGGGCCACATCACCAATTCTAATTACGTTGACTTTCATTTCAGCAGTGAAATGTAGGTTAACTCCAAAGGGTTTAATTCCATAAATGTTTAACAATCATGATTTACAAGAATATTTTGTAACATACAGCAGCACTCTGGGCACATTTTGACTGAGGTATCAACAGCGTATAGAGTAGCAATGGGCTACGTCATAGAATCATAGAATCACCAGGCTGGAAAAGACCCACCAGATCATCGAGTCCAACCATTCCCATCAATCACTAAATCATTACTTAAGTCATACTCATTTGAACCCTTCCCCTCCATCCTCCCAGCACAGCTCGCTCTGTCACGGCCTTCCTCTCTTACTATCTGGCACAGGTAAACCAAATTAATTTACTGGATTACAGGTGAAGCTCCAGTTGGTCCAGGTGCACGCAGCCAATATGTGCAGCTACACGCAAACGTAACAAATGAGCCAGCAAACGCTTCCTGAGTTCAGTAAGGCAATTTTCCCTTCCAAACTGGAGTGCCAGGAAAATTACTATGTATTTATTCTATACACATTTTGAAGTTTAACCAATGTGAACCTAAAAAAACACCTAAATTGTCCTCCTGGATGCTTTTTGCATCCAGATTGCTGACTGTGGCATAGGTTGGGTCTGCCCCTGGTAAAAAAGTAGGGAACAGGGAAGCATCTGCTCAGTTCCCTTGCAAGAGAGAAGGATCAATACTTGCTGTATAATCATCAAAGTTTAGTCTTTATGAGTACTGAAATAGCTATTAAGCACTCTTTTAGAGGTAAGAACTGAAAAGTGAGAACATATTAGAGCATGAATTCCCATACCATGAATTCCAGTACTAAATAGTAATACTTGAGCATGGATCCCAATATTAAGATAAGATAGTAAAACTGCAATCTAGGGAGACTACTGTGTTTTTTTAAACTTTGCTTGCAGATTTGAGGCAATCCATGGGTAAAACACAATGTGTTGCTTGGGTTTCTTTTTCCAATTTAAGTCTAAGCAATTGTGTATCATAGCTAGATACCATATGACACATTTTTTATAGATACATATTACAGATAGTTAGATTATATTGCCCTGGACATGAAAAACAGAGAAAATTAGTTTGAAGCACCATGTTAATTTGATGAGGTTATAGACAGTATCTGTGATCTACAAGTCTGAGTGGCATTCCTTTGGCTTAACACACATTACATACTGCAAGAAGGATTATTGTTGCCTATGTCTCTCTTGATCTGTGATAGTTTGAGTGGAACCTTCCTGTACAGCACCCAATCTTCACAGTAGAGCAGTCTTTCCTCCTCCCCCCACCCCCCTGTA
>WAAB01007379.1:0-12340 GCA_013389865.1 Piaya cayana | reverse complement strand
GCACTGAGCCCTTGGGAACACCACTTGTCACTGGCCTCCAGCTGGATTTAACACTATTTACCACCACTCTCTGGGCCCGGCCATCCAACCATTTTTCCACCCAGGAGAGTGTGTGCCTGTCCAGGCCAGAGGCTGACAGTTTCCATAGCAGAATGTTATGAGAAACTATCAAAGCCTTGTATTCTGAAATGAAATATCTTCCTATGTTTCAAGCATGCCAAAGAAATAAGTCAAAGTGAGCAATCTCAATTTAATAAATTTTACTACATGGAAGTTATTTGATAGATTATTCAAATTTGCATTATTGGAAAAGAATTAAAAAATTATTTAACAGACTTGTGTCATTTGATATTTACTACAGAATACTTGAAGTAGGTATTGTATTTTGGAGACTAATCTTGGAGCTAATGCTTACTTCTTGAAATTCTTGCAGGAAAATAAAAACAAGGCAAGAATGGTTGGGTGTTTGTTTTTTTTCATGTAACATACAAAGCTATACCTGCCCTTGCTGATAGGCATATGTCAAAAAGTAGAGTATCATCAACCGTAAGGCTTTCCACTTTATAATGTAATTATTTAGGATACAAAAAAAGCACTTGCCTAAAGGCACTTAAGCAGATATGGTGAAGAGAACACTAGTTTTGTGATTTGGATATTCTGCACTGACACTAGTCAGGACTCATATTTGAAATCACTCAGAATAAGAACAGGTAAGTATTGTAATTCTGTTCACTAGCAGAAGATAAAGACCGAACTCTTACACCCAAGTCCAACTCACTCTTCTCAGAATAAACTCACAGCAGTTAAACCCAGGAGTGCTTTCAGATACTTCCATGTACTACATAAACAGACCAATGAACTACAGGAATTTTTTCTAATCCCTTTTTGTGTAACTCCTTGAATATTTATAGACCAAACTCAGTACATAGAAATTACTTTTTTTAAGAAACTAATTATTTGACAGAAAGTTAGTCATGAGACATGTAGAGATACATACTAATATGGAACATATTTAAAGTTCAAATTCACATGCCTCCAACACATGCATGTGTGCATTCTTCATCTGAGGAAATTGTATCCAAAGTGATAGCAGCTTTCCAGGCAGATTACAGCAGTGCAACTAGAGCAGCTACAGTCTAATTAAGACTAAGAGTAGGTGAACAGCAGTGACAGAGTAAAATCTTTGGAGGTCAGAGATATATTTTAAAAGGGACTATGAGGCTGAATAAAAAAATCATAGACAACTTCAGCACAGCTTTAAGTGCAGACCAGATATTCTGGGACAAAGGGTTGAAAAATAGCTGTCACATGACTTGTCTCAATATTATACAGTTTACAAATTCTACATAGACACTGAGAATCCTACAAGGAAAGTTTTCTTAGCAATATTAATTCCATAGCAGACGTATGTGTTTTTCTGAGCTGAAGTTGGAAACTACAGAAACAAATTCTATGTTTATGTCTCTCTCTCAGGCAGTACACCTCCTGCATATTGCAACAGCATGTCAACTATCTTTCTGTGTTCTGTAGTTTACTCTTCTCTTGGGAGGTGGGATCTGGCTAAGTGAAATCATTGTGTTAGTGGCAAAGGTCAAGGACAGTTTGATTTTTCTTAATGGCAAGATGGTAAAAGTGAAGGTAAGCTGTTTGAAGATGTACAGTTATTGTAATTTATCAGATTAGTCTGCAATTTCTTCTTCTCTGTCACTACTCTGAGATCTTTGAACTGTGACCTTTAAACTCTTTAGTAACTAAGACACAAGACTGTACAAGCTTTACAATTAATAAGCTGGTTTTATTAATTGTATGAATTATCAAGTGCATAAAAGTAATCTGTGAATGCATTAATTTATATACATACAATTACCTGCAGAATAATTTTATTTTATCATCTGTTTCCTGTGCTGTGCAACAGTAGTCTAATACTTCTAGTAGTCCAAGCTCTGTGCTTGGGAAAACCTGAAAATTCTTCAGGACAAACATTTTATGAAGCTAACTTTGTATTTTAAAATCATTCAAAATAAAACACTACTATTATCTAGCCTACCTCAAATCTGTGTTGTTTCAGTTGCTCAAAGGAATGTCAAAATCAGTAAAAGTATGAAAGCAGAAGTTGTTCTGACAGCTGAGGCATGAACTGAATCTGTCTAGCAAAATTAGCCTAATATGGTCAAATTGCTTTTGCTTTTCAACTGTGTATGGGCAACTGCAAGACAATATCTGTGCGGCTTCCACATTGATTAAGAAACATATACTGAAATTATCCAGCAAATTGCTATGGACATTAATAAAAATTAGGAAAACATACTTCTTGAATCACGGCTTTGTTTTGTATCAAAACCTTCATTAAAATCCTTCAACAGTTTCCTTTTTTTCCTCCCACCAATGCTATTTAAATTTGTGCATGGAATTTTATTCCTAAGTGATGTATAGAAAAAAAATCCTATTATGCTTATGCTTTGTTTCTGTTTATTTCACTATGGTATTTTCAAGTTTTAGTTTTGTTAGAAATGCCTGCAGTTGTCAAGGAAATGAGTAATTTTTCTTTATTTAGCTGGTAGCATGACATGGATCTATCTTGAATACGAATGGAACAAGTAAATAACCAAAACCTTCAGAAACATGCATTAAATTGTTTCAATTAATACTCTTTTTTTTTTTTTTGGAACTCTAAGTACAGGTTTACCTTGATTCATAAATTTTTTTTCTGAGGAGATATAGATCTGCATGGATAACTTTCAAAGTAAAAGAAGAGATAAAGAAAAAAATTGACAACACATCTAAATTTAGAAATGTCCTATGAAGCATAGCTGTATTAGGAATTATAAACCTCTCATTTTGCATTATCTCAGCTTCAACAAAACTTCTCAACAACTATACCAGGATTTTTTGTTATATTTACTGAATCTGTGAGGTGATTATTCACAGAATTGTAGAATAGTTTGGGTTGGAAGAGACCTGTAAAGGTCATTTAGTCCAACACTCCTGCAATAATCAGGGACATCTTTAACTAGATCCAGTTGCTCAGAGCCCTGTGCAACCTGACCTTGAGTGGTTCCAGGAATGGGGCATCTATGACCTCTCTGAGCAACCTGTTCCAGAGTTTTGCCACCCTCGCTGTAAAAATTCTTTGCTCATATCTAGTCTCAGTCTTCCCTCTTTTAGTTTAAAACCATTACCGCTTGCCCTGTCATTACTGTCCCTACTAAACAGGCTGTCTTTCTTGTAAGTCCCCTTTAAGTATTGAAAAGCCACATTAAGATCTCCTCAGAACCTTCTCTTCTCCAACCTAAACAACTCCAACTCTCTCAGCCTATCCACATGTGAGAGGTGTTCTCTCCTTCTGATCATTTCTGTGGTCTTCTTCTGGACCTGCTCCAACAGGTCTGCATCTTACACTGAGGACTCAAGAGCTGGATGCAGTACTCCAGGTGGAGTCTCATGAGAGCAGAGGAGCAGAATCACCTGCCTTAACTTCCTGGCTATGCTTTTTTTTAATGTAGCCCAGTCATTATACAGTTCACTTTCTGGGCTATGAGATGCCAATACTTCCGAGAAGCTGAGCAAATCCACAGTTAGGTTTTATTAATATTTGTGATAGCATAATTGTAGTGTTCTAAATATATAAGCTGACTAATTTGGTGACAGTATGTCCACGTACACTGTATTCATTCCGGTGCGCACTCATTTGCAGAACAGAAAAATACCACAGACACTGTCTACACAATGCTCCTAGTACTCTGTCTACAGTAAAGTTTGTTGAGTCTCCAAGGGTATTTTCTGGTCATGACGTTCAGCCAGAGGCTAAAAGTCTCTGTCTTCTTTACAGATATTAACTTACGTGAACTAAGCAACAGGAAATTATAATGGATTGAAATCCATCACGACAGAGCTAAAAGTTCAGCATTTTTTTAATTCCTTGTTTCTTTTTGAGCAATGTCATCAGCTTTGTTGCATATCAGGAATGCAGCAGAAATGTTCTACTTTTCCAGATTCAATTATGTCTCACATGGACCAAGAGGTAACAATTTTCCTCCTGAAAGTGAAGATCAGGGTGGAGGAGAGTATTGACTGGAGATGTCCTGTGACACAACTGTTGACATCCTAGTCTTTCTCATTGCAAGGCAATAGGTATTCTTTGTAGTTACTCCAGATAAAGATAATCTTGCATCTGAGAACCATGATAGCAGAAAAACATGTTTCTTCAGAAGTATACCATTTCAGAAAGAAAATTTAGATGGGACAAATATAGTCATGAACATCATACAGAAAACAAAGCTGCAGTGAGAGTGCCTGCAGGCTGTAAGCTCAGCAACCTTAGAATAGAAAAGTGTCATAGTTTCTTTCAATTTCAAGTGTTTATTATGCTCAAATTAGGGTTTTTTCCATAGCAGAAAAATGTAATGAAGTTGCTGTTGATGAAGATGACACTCTAATTGATAATGTCATTTAAGATGTGCTTATTAGACATCGAAAACTGACAGTAGCAAACACAAATTTTCAGTTATGCATCACTGTAAACTGCCAAGATGCTATGACAACTGGAAGATCAGTTGCTAGTATCTGCATCTTTGGAGATTTGCTGAATTATAAGTACTTTAGTACTTTAGTCCTCTCTGTTTCCTCTCTTGAATAAAGGCATGTCATTCTTCCATGTTTTAATCTATATTGTCCCTTAAGTATTCATTCACTAAGATGATGAGAAGTGGTCCTGCAAGGGAAGGAAGTTTTCCTCCTGAAAGAACAAATTCCCATTGCTTTGACAAGTTTATCTCCATTTCTATAAAGGACATATATACCTTGTTTTTCTTACTTATGAGCTTTTCTCCCACTACCTTGCACTAGTTTGACAAACTACACCTAGCAGTCATTGTAAAAGATATGTATCATAGAACTTAAAATTAATATTGAGGAAGCTAACAAAGTCCTTCTAAATCCACCCTGTTCAGTAGATTTCTGGAGGTGTTAGATGACATTATTTTCTAACTTCTTCCTTCTTACACAAAGAAAACAAGAATCTTGCCCCTGTAAAGCATACATATATGGCTGAGGAAGAACTACTTAATGATAATTAACACACAACTTTTTATTTTATCTCTCCTGGATACCTATGGAATAGCAATAAACTTTACATCTTTTCCTTTGTTCTTCATTAAGTTGAAAATGAAAGATACTGGACAAAGCTCATTGTTCTAAAGGTTTTATTTTGGAATTTTTCATACGGAAATAGATGTCAAGGCAGCAAAACGTATCCGCAGAAAGCGCTGAAAAAAGTAGAGACGCAACCTCGTATCATGTCATCTTTACTCGACATATTAATTCCATAAGTGGTGCTAAAAAATAAGAAGCTATAAGATTGTGTGTGCAGGGGAAGTTTTACAGTCTTTAGCAGTAATTTCATTGCTCACATTTTCATGACCTACACTTTCCCTGACTTGTATTATTCCAGCTGTCACATAGTGAAAAGCTAAATCACAGTCTGTGGGAAAGATCAGAGTGTATAAAAACCTTTGTTGAAGCAGCACTATTTATATACTCCACATAAAGCTTAGCAGTTTTAGATATAGTAACAATGTGCCTCATTTTACATAATTTTCTTGTCTTGTTAATTTTGCATATTTATCTCCATATAAAGATGATTATAGCATCAGTAGCATCTGTGTTTCCCATAAGTCAAACTACTTACACAGGTTAGGTGTCATTTAAAGGTTAAGAAGACCTTCATTGTGTTTCCCTCTTTCACTGCTTTCCTTTCTTCTAACTGACACAAATAGTGGCTTCTGAAAGGAGAGGGAAAATAGGTTAACAATAACCTCCCAGGCAGGAATTCTAATGAGATTCAAACTTGTCCCTGTCTCATCTTCATTTCCTTTCCTGACAGATCTGATTGCTTATATGTTTGATGTCTTTTATGAAATGTTTCTTCAGAAATTATTTTTAAAGGGCATGACACACAAAAATAGAAGACAGTGAGAAGCCTTGATTAAAATATTCCATGTTGTGTTGCAATTTTTTTTTTATACATCTCAAGACTCATCTCTTCATGTGAATATCTTGCATAACCTTTCATCTTTCTGTGTTTTTTCAAGGCTACTAGCTTTTAATTCAGAAAACAAAACCATTTTTTTTCACATTTGTGAATAACTTAATTCCTTTCTTATAGTCTCAGTCCCTGTTATACCTTTGTTAGTGATCAAATACTCTGATTTACATCAATTACCTTTAAATATTTTTTTCCTCCCTGAACTTTTTTCTAGAAATGAACTCAAATAAATTATTTTGTCATATTTCTACTCTAATACAAAGTAGGAATTTTATGATTAGACAATGATATAAAACATAATATTCTGCAACTTTATATTGAATGAATCTAGAGAGTATCAGTAACTAGAGCTTGCACCTCCCTTCTCAGGTTGTCTAATGAGAAGAAAAAGGATTCTTTTCTCTGAAATGAGAACCGTTTCCTCCAGGTGTTAGGAAGCACATAGTACAGTATGACCTAGCTTGCATTCCACATAGTTTCTCTCAGTAGCCCATACCCGGTCACACTTAAGCAAGCAATGAATATCCCAGAACTCTCAAAACAAAATCCTGCACATTTATAATTGCCGTAGAGGTAGTTTGTTTACAAACCTTCTTCAAATATGATCAGTTTAAAGCAGGAAACCTTAGAAGCTCAGTCCTTTTTTCCTGGATATTTGCAGACATTTTATAAAGATTAATAATTTGCTTCTAGACCACAAACAAGACAAGAAAGATTTCATTAAATATGGATGTCTCAGGTCAAGTAGGAAGGATTTTACTATTCTAGGAAAAGCTGAGCCAAGCCAGTATACTGCTGTGGGCTGTGTGTAATAGTGGTGTGAGTTTCTCCGGGTGAATACATAACAGAAGTTGAATTCCTACTCATTCAAGAATTTTTCCTGGATCTTAAGTAAGAAATAGTTTTGTACCTGAGCAGATGCTTCACCTCTGACAAAGTTCAAGTGGTGATTCTAATTTTTACATATTTTTTTTCTGACTGAAGAATCTCAAAATGCTTTTGACTCAAAGGCAAAGCCTTTAAAGCCTTATTATCTACAAAGTATCATATACATATAAATATAATTTCTAAGGTGGAGTCACATGCATCATTTTTTTATTCACATCACAGATACATGTAACATGTGGGAATATTTTACAGAGAACAAGGAATGGATGCTGTGAGACTGATTGATACTGAACAATTCTAACAAGGCCTTGAAACAGAGAGCCGAAAGATAAACAGAGGCCAGCCAGGAGGAATGCAGGAGCTAGTACGGTGGGACGAGTGCCAGCCGGGAGAAAAACAATTAAAGAGAACTATCAACATAGTTAATTTTAGTGTAACTTGTTTTCTTAGCTTGTGCAGTAGTTTAGCCAATAATATGTTAGTAATAGCTTTATGGACAGCTACCTTTAACCAATAACACACTGAAGATACCCTCGTGGGCACCCAGTTATGTAACCAAAAAAGGTTTATAAAGAAACAGTTCAGCTCAATAAATTGAACACTCGCTGATCATATTGATCTTTGCGTTTGATTCCGTGATGCTCCCGTCAACAGTAACACAGACCCTTTGCATGAGAATGAAATGCTCCTTTGCCAGCTGGATAAAAAGAAGAAACAAACAAGTATGTCTCTGTGTACATATCCGCTCTCCTTTCTTCCTCCTCCCTGTTTTCCCTATGGCTGCCATATAAGGTGGACCCAATGACTGATTTAGGAAAATTTGCTACTCAGTCACTCAGGAGTAGCATTAGGGAGATTAGCTACTATGGCTAAGCACGCATTGGTTAATCAAGCATTGATTTTGTGTATAACCCTATGGAGACAATTGGTCAATTACACTGAAACATGCTCTTTTTATATAGAAGACATGAACAATCTTTCTAGCTGCCATATAAGTTAGGTGTTATCTTTTTCCACTATTTCTTCCTTATGGAGTTGAGCACTCTTGAATTGAATTAACAGTTCTGGAGTATACCACATGTATTACATAGAGTGTTTAGCTGAAGAACAAAGGAACAGTCTTATGAAATAGGACTACTTGAACGTTCTGGCATACAGTTGTGTGTCATAGTGCCAGATCCCTGGTTCAGAGCCTGTGATAAGAGCAGGTTCCTATTGTAGAGTGCTGTGGGTGAAAGAAGAAATCATCATCTCCTTCAGTCATTCCTGGGAGTGATTAAAGTCTTTATAGCCCTTCACTGTAAATCCATGCCACAAATAGTTTCTCAAATAACCCAAATGTGTTCAGAGAAAGTACAGCTTATAGTATTGTTTCTTATGTACATGTTGATTGTGGAAAGATCCCATATATAGTTCTGTTAACTACTGTATGGTTTCACTAAGAGTTTTGATAGGAACACAGACTTTTAAAATTTCTTATTCCGAACAGCTATATGTACAGATGAGCAAAGATCTATCATATGAGTATGCATATTGCAGTTCTATACAACCTTATTATAATCATGCCAAGTAAAGGAGTATTTCCATAGCTTCTTGGAGGAAGGTGCTGATAATTAATTCCATTCATAGACCTTGTCTCCATACCTCTTCTTGATCTGAATTTCAGTTTCTAGCTTTTTCTATTTCATAGTATCTACAATCTCCAAGGATCAGTTCATGCTAGTAAAAATATTTTACAAAATACAATGTAATAATTTTGAGAAATCATCACATTACTTTCCCTCTCCTATTCTCGCTGTTTTAGTGTATTTGTATGTATTTATTTTATTTTGTAATTTCATGCACTTCTCCCAGGTATATGCTTTTGCATCTTGCCATTTCTTTTCTGAGATTTTATTTATCTTCTCTTACTCCTCCATTAATAAGAAAAATTGTCAGCAAACATCCCTTCCTCTTTTTCTTACAAAAAATGAAGATGAGAAGGTCAAAGCAAGAAGCAATCTTCTCCAGCCCAGCAAAATATGAGCTGAAAATGTGATCGTATCATTTACTTGTAATTACAAAAAAACCCCTAACGAAACAAAAAACAGAACAAAACAATCCAAATTACTCTTTCCAGTGTCTTTTTACTGAGGCACTAGAGGGCAGTGTTTCGTAAACACTAACCTGTCTTCTGTCTTTCACTCACCATTACAACAAAGCCTGAACTGGCATTAATACAGCGTAAGACTAATATCCAGAAGATCAGTGTTAAATGTAAAGAGCTCACTGGCAGAGAATCCTAGTTATAAGAAGAAGAAAGGCTTCAAATAAGTAAATTGATCTATTCTAAAACCTGCAGATTTTTTTAACTACTGGTAATGTTACAAAGAAATAACAACGATGAAAAATTTAATTAAAAATTAACCTTAAAACCAAACATAATTTGATCATTTTCTGCTGATTAGACAATATGGAAGGCTACACTTGGAAAAACAGTAAATCAGGTCTATTAAAAAGACTATCAATATGAACTTTATTAGAAAAAAGGCAAAAATGTGTGTATGTGAGTTAATATACATGTGTGCTTGTGTGTATACAAATGGAAGAAACAAAAGAGGGTGAGAGATATCCAAGTATTGAAGAAGACATAAATATTATAAAGTTAATGGCAAAAGAAAATTAGAGTCATTGATGCTGCCTTAATATAAGGAACTAATTTGAATCATTCTTTTTTTTTGTCTCCAGTTGACATGCAATTCCTCACTCAACTGTTTTTTGGCAATTCCTGTCATAAGTATCAGGTGCTCTCTCTGCATCTAACTGGGAATCTGCACATCTGATTTAGGGCTTTTAGTTTCACAAGAGAGAAGAATTGAAATCAATCACATTAGTGGCTCCAGATCTAAATAAATACATGACCAATTGCATTAGGGAAATAAATAAATACAAATAAATTAATTAATAATTATTATTGTTATTATTGTTGTTGTCGTTATTGTTATAAGTCATGCTGAACCCAAGTCTGGATATTTTGAGGCCTAAGTTTGGAGCCAAAAGGTTCAGATGGATTCTTGAGATCTTGATGTCTTCATAATAGCACCTACAACACAGACAACCAGCTTCTGACTGGAGGAGAACTAAGGCCCCCGCTAAATGCTCATTATAATAAATGGTTTACTGAGTCATATCTTGACCTCAGAATAAACAGCAACTGTCTCAGTTTGTCCTAAAAGCCCCTGCTTGGCTTGAAACCACACATTTGTTCTAGAAAAAATTAGATATTGGTCAACCTGTTCCAGGAGTCTATTCAACTCCAGGAAAACAGTTTATGTACTGCATTTGAAGTATTATTTTTTTTAATGGATCTGTTCATATGTTTTTTTGATAATGCATCAGCCTTTTTTTTTCTTTTTTTGGCATAAGTACCACCATTTTTACCACTTAGTAAGCAATATATTTCCTCAAACAAAAATCAGCATCTTCAGCTACACCCTGATAATTAGCTGTGTTGGAGTACAATTAGTCCGGTATTACCTATTGTAGCTGAGGAAGTAAATTTTTCATGGTTCAATAAAGCTACAAACAGCTGGTCAGTTCTCTTTGCTCTAGCACAGCTAGAGGCTAAAGTAATATTTATCTATAAATGATGGGAATTGATTCCCAGTAAACTGTGGACCATTCTATGTGACAAGTTCCTAGATTTTCTCACCATGCACAAACAGCCTTAAGGCTATTTATGACACTTGAGATAGAAAGGTCAGATAAGCATTCAATTTCTGTGTATCTGGAAAAGCTGAAAAGTGCATCCAAGTCTATCTCTGCAACTCACAGGAGGCAGTCTCTACTTGTTTTCCGATGCCCAGCTGCAAATTAAGAAGATGGTTCCTCTGGAAAAGCAAGCAAAACTTATTGGCTAACCTCTGTATTTGTTATAAACACTTGATATCTTTTATTCTCCCAGGCTGTGAGGGAGGCATTCTTTTCTGTCCTGAATTACTGTCATTGTACAAGTCTTCTGAGTGTCTTTCTGTGTAAAGACTGCTCTGGAAAGTGTACTTGTGGGCACAGCAGTGCTACTTCCAGGGAGAAACAGAAAGTACACATTCATAAGAAAAGTAAGCTAAGTAATTGCCTTATGAAACTATCAAGTCTAAGCCAATGAAGCCTCCGTATTTCCATACACACTGATAATTCTGTATCCAATTTTATCCAAACAGAAATATGGATGATTGACTAAAGATTTTCTACATAACCTTAGCTTTAAAGCACTGAGTTATAAGGACAACTTCCCTAACTACTGCACATTATTCACATGTTTTCATACTGCTCAGAGCACAGAGATAATTTCAGTAAATAGTTCTAGTCATTTACTATATTTAGTTAATTTTTTTCCTTTTCTCTGAAAAAAAAGAACCAAAACATTTTGAAGCCCCAAAGCTGTCAAAGTATTGCAAATGATGCAGTTATAAGATTGTTTTTCATGTACTTGAGTATTTCTCATTTCCTAATTTCATAGCTATGCCTGAGAAGAAAATTATCTAGATTAGCTTTGCTTAATTTAATCTAGTATTTGTGGTCATAAATAATGAATGCCAAGGATCAACAGAAGAAGCTCTGAGATCTCAAAGTGGAAAGCTAGAACAACTTTGGGTTTAAGATATTTCAGAGTCACCCTCTTGATCCACAAAAACTTCTGGGCCAACTCATTTTTTTTTTAGCACTTAGCACTACACAACTTCAGAAAATTTGTAACACAATTAAATGGATTGAGTCATTTAAAACTTTTTTTTTTCATAATTCACTTTAAAAACGTGTCTAGACAGGTAACAGGCAACTCCTACTACTTTGCCAAACACTACATCTGCCTGTTGACTATACCTGGCCAATATTAGGTCCAGTCCTCTTCAACATTTTCCTTAATGATCTGGATGATGGCTCAGAGCATACTTTTAGTAATTTTGCTGATGACACAAAACCTGGAAGAGTAGCTGCTATGCCAGAACATCATGCTGCCATCCAGAGAGACATTGACAGGCTGGAGGAATGGTCTGACAAGAACTTTGTGAAGTTCAGCAAGGAGAAGTATATAAGTCCTACACCTGGGGAGGAACAAGCCTATGCACTACGCTTCTTTGGCGGCACCCGGCAGCAGGATGGTGAGTTCTGTGATGAGGTGGACATTTTGAGGCAGCGGGAGCTTCCCTGAGCCAGGAAAATCCCAGAAACACTCAGACGAGGGCAGGGCTCCTGACAGCAGGCACACACACGCTGGTCCCACGTGGTGCCTGACGGGAGAAGGTGGTCCCGGCGGCTACCGCGGGAGATTTAAACGGTCCCCCTGGGACCACTGTGAATAGGAGTGTGGCAAAGAGTTGCAGGGCAGTTTGAGTAGCAGTTTGAGAACGCAGGGCGCAGAGAGGACCTAGA
>WAAB01007378.1:0-20757 GCA_013389865.1 Piaya cayana | reverse complement strand
TTCTCAATGTCACTCAAGATCTCTCTTTTCAACCAAGCTGTTTTTTTCCCCTGACGGCTTTTTTTGCGGAACATGGGGATGCCTTTCTCATGAGCTGCTAGGATCTCCTTTTTGAAGAGCTCCCAGCCCTCGTGGGCAAACTTGCCCTTAAGTTCTGTCTCCCAGGAGACTTTGCCAACCAACCTTCTGAAGAGTTCTAAGTCTGCCCTCTGGAAATTTAATGCTACTGTTCTGCTAAGCACCCTCTTCACTTTGCCAACAGGCTGGCCATACAGGATTTGCCCCTGGTGGAGGCGCTCTGGCTGCCATTAATCACCTCCCCATCCTCCATGTCCTTCAGCAGAGCTTCTAGGAGGATCTGTTCCATGACCTTCCCAGATACAGAGGTGAGGCTGACAGGTCAGTAGTTCTCAGGGTCATCTTTTCTACCCTTTCATAAAATAGGGACAAAGCTACCCTTCTTCGAGTCACAAGGGATGTCTCCTGATTGCCATGACTTTTCAGATATCATGGAGAGTAACTCAGCAACAACATCAGCAAGTTCCCTCTGGACTCTGGGGTGTACCTCATCAAGTCCTATAGATCAGGTTCCTCAGGTGGTCATGATTCTATAACGTAGACTGATGACCCAGCAGTCTTTTTCTATTTCCCATGAATAGTACCCGTGCCACATACTGCTTATTTCAGTTGAAGTACTTACTAAGTTCTCTTCATATGATCAAGGCAGCAGAATTTTTCCAGCATGGGATCCAACATGAGATCCAAACCCAATTCTGAGAAATTATGTTTTCACCTGTACCACAGTCTGGAATGAACTAGTAGCAGCCTATAGATCATTGAGCAGTCTCTGCTAAGTCAATCATATCTGATCAACACTGTTACATATTAGCAGGCCACATAATATCTCCTCCAAATCAGATCTGAAGCACCCAAATAGCATAACTTTGTCTTCTTGTTTCCAGTTTCCCATCTATTCAACCTCTAGGCAATAATAAATACTTTTAGAAAAATATGGATTAATGACTAATCATTTAGTTGTTTTTCTGTTTAGTAGACCTTTAGGAGATTCTTAAATAACAGATGAATGAATAATGGAGTGCATCTAGAAAATAGCAATTTGCTAAATTATTTCAAAGTGGCATTTATCGGAACTGCATTAGTGAAAAGTACATTATTGTATTACTTTTTCCTTGACAGTATACTGAAATGCAAAGTACTCTTTGGAGAGGTCAATAACACTACAGTTTGTTATCTTAAATTGATTTGATTCTGATTTGACAATTACTTTCCACGCCTTAACAACTAAACCTATCCAACTGTATCATAGCAGGCAGGCTCTTAAGCTAGTGGTCTAAGGAACAGATTGTAAATAACTTGATATTTTCCATTCTACTACACACATATTGACAAATTCACAGCTGCTGAGATGCAAGGATATTTCAAGAAACATGTAGCAGAACTTCAGTGCCAATAGTAATTTGAATTCTTGTCAATTTATGTAATCATCTATAAAATTTTAACTTTATATAATGTTTCATAAGTAGGGGAATAATTTTGGGAGCATTTCTGTTTACTTGCCAGAACTTACCAAAGTGTTATTGACCTCAAAATCCCCAGAGGACCCGACTGTAGTCTCAAGTATTCTCAAAAAACAGCGCTATTCCCTCTGAACATAATTTGTCTCCTTTTTCTTTGCTTTCAAAAACTGACAAGTATATAACAAATTAATACCATTATTAGCATCATAACTCTACCAGGATGATTGAACACTGAATAATGTAGGAATATCATGCATCAGGTTCATTTAAGTCTCCATTTAATAGATCCAGCCTGCTCAAGATCTATTTGCAGAGACTGTATAAACCTTTTGCAATCTTTTACAAACCTCTCTTAACTCACATGTTGTTAGAGGTGAAATGTCAATACTTCTAATAGTCATTTAGAAGCATAAAACAAGGGAGAGGATGCAGGGCGGGGAATGCCAGCATAGAAGTTTTGCTATATCCCTATCCTCCAGAATTCCGGCTGCTTTGGAAAAATAGTTTCATGTTCTTTCACCTCAGTTGTTTAAAACCTATAAAGACTTTTCAGAAATAATTAACATTCTTCAAGTAAGACCAGTGAAAGCAGACAATGTTCAAAGATGCAGCCTAGTATTTCATATGATAATGCTGCAGGGCACCTCACTGTGCCGGAAGGCAGGCATCTCTCTTGGCAATGTGTTCCTGGAAGCTGACTCCAAATAACATAGCAAGTTTGTCAGACCTGTCTACACGCTCTCTTTTACCTATGATTCCTCACTCTTATATAAGCTCTGGCTTAAAGAATTTACCCTTCTTGTTGTTTTACCTTGCCTTTGTGCCTTACCAAAGCAAATAAAAATGGATGGGGTTTGTATGAGGATCATGGGGTCATTCCAGTTAGAAGGAAACTCAAGATCCTGTCAGCCTCTGCATTGCCCACCCTGCCACTACACAGTCTGTTCATATCTTCCACAGTTTCTTCCTCTGCAACTCAACCAGGGCAACCCTCTCCTTCAGAGAAGGATAGTCAACAGGCAATTCCTGAAGCCCAAGACCTGGAAAGCAACATGCTCCTTCCAGAGTTCCAGCTAGGTCAATGCCTCTGATGTACCAGCACAAATCCCTCTACCACATTCTGGGATCATGCTGGCACATCACCTCTGCATCACTGCACAGTGTCCAGTGGTCCTATGCTGTCTGAAACAGAGTTTCCAATGCCCTTTACATTCAATTTCACTGTTAAATTCACTATTAGCTGTTCCAGTTTGCTGGACCCCTGTTAACGAGAGAAATGCTCCCACACAGCCAAGCATCTGATAGTCTAAGGACAGAGACTTTCTCTGATTAGGAACCAGACAATCAGTAAATGCCCAACAGAAGACATCATATGTGGATTCCCCCAATCACAGTTAGAAGAAACTAAAAGCGTAAGTCTAAATCCAAATGAAGAAATAGGTCTGGTGCCCATCTTGCTGTGCAAGAAATGCCAGCCCTGTTCTTCCCAGGCCTTCACATGTTTGAGCTTTTGCATCCAGACCCCAAGAGGGCTCTACCCATCTATCCTCTCTTGTCTCCTTCCCGTCTTGCTCCTGGCCATCTCCCTTCCACCATCTCTGTAGCTAAGCTACCTGGCAACTTAGCTGAATGGCAATTAAAAAAACTGATTTCGTTGCCTACTTAGTGAAGGTGGGGATGTGAAGACGTGGTTGATATCAGAAGAAAGATAACAGTAAAGGCAAGAGGAGCATCACCTTGTGTTGTTAGATCTATCTCATGGTATTATACTTGTAAGTCTTCTGTCTTCCTTGTTCTCTGGAGAGCAAGCATTTACATTTTTCAACTCACACCTAACAAAAACTTTGCTATATTTTAATTATACCTGACCTGGCTTTTGGGGAAACAGTATGTATGAAGTAAGGAGGGTTAAACATTTGCTCCTTTGGCTCTGATCCTAGTTACAACCAAATCTGTGTGTCCCATACAGAAAATATAGTCAATATTTTACCATGAATCTGGTATGCCCATTTAGGAACAGACAGCCTAAGGAATTCTTCTGCAAGAAGTTATTCATGCTTCCTTGTTTCTGATACATAAGAAGAAATTACAGTTGAATTTGCCTTGTTTTACATTTGAGAGAGATTTATCTATGTGTGCTTCAAGAAATTAAAAAACATGGATTATGTACTCTTTCCTAGTGAAACGTTTGCTTTGAAAAATGTGATTAACCAACCTGAATTCAACATTTATGCATTAGTCAACATTCAGTCATGGTGACTTACGATGATAATCAACTGTTAATACTCTTCAATGGCTATCTGAAAAACTACGTTAAAGTGGCTTGACACAATACTGTTTGTGTAAATACATAATCAAAGAGCAGTAGAGATTTCAAGAATGTGCAAAACAGCTTTAGCAGATAACTGGAACAATTATACCCTCAATGAAAGACAAATTGAGAATATAACACAAATTATTTAATGCTGGTTTTGTGGAGGATTTTGATATGCCAATTTGTGATGAACGAAAGAACAAAATACAACAAAATTTCTCCTTCAGGCTGCATAAAATTACATATCAGTCTTAGAAATTTGATTCTTAACAAGTCCTGCCTAGCGATGTGATTATTCCTGAAGCTGGGATTTTATTATTAAATCAGTGATTTTGCCAGATTGGCACACATACAGCTTCTAATTAGATTCCAGTACAACTAAAATTTGTATAACCATAAACATTTGATAGATGAAATCAGGACAATATATTACTCTACATAAACACAAGAATGTCAATGACCTGCAGTTTAAGAACTGATATTGTCTATCCAAAATAACTGACTCAGGATGTTCCTTGCCAGTGAGCACACTAATAGGCAGTATACACTTATCAATCATACTTTCAGTATTTGCATAAGCAGCCACCATTATTTTAATTGACAAACACCACAGTGACGTAGCAGTACTATCATACCTGGAAAAGGAATATCGGCCAATATATCAGCACAGTTTTATGGTATTAAAGGTTTTCTGAGAGAATGCATGTTCTCAGAACACATGGGACAAAACACTGCAGTTATACTAGGGATCATAGCTGTAACTATTTGAGTAAATAGCATATCCACAGCTCTGATAATCACACCAATCAAAAATATATAAATCATCTCAAGGACTAACTTTTTTCCAATATTTTGATACATAAATATAAATTGGGTGCAAAATATACTGTTCTGCAAGATGAGAGTATATAAGCAGGACTCATTTCTACAGAATTATGAATTGAATGCAATGGTTTCACCAGCTGCTTACAAGAAATACGGAAAATTGTTTCTAGTCACTTCTTTGTTTTCTTATTCTATTCTAATGTTATTATTTTAAAAGGTGAAGTTAAAATTCAGTCCTGTTCCACTGCAAAGTACACTTTCATTCTTTCTAATCAACAGCAATTGAGATGCACTTTAAAGTAAAATAGGTTTGTTGCAAGGTTTGCATGCTGCAAAATGACCATCCTGCAATAGAAAGTTAGTCAATACCGAAAATGAAATACAAACTTGTTTGCAGATCCACGCCACTCCAGACCACTTTTCTGTAGTTCTAACTATGTATTTTTAGCAAACACTAAAAAAACTTCTGTAACTCTTGATGAGACAAACCTTAGAATGTACACAGATAATAAAAAACATTGCTTTACTGAGGCTTAATTTAGAGCAGAAGTATAATTAGATCTACTCAAAATGGAGCTAATAATGCTTTGTTCATATGTGGAGTTCCATTCAGTTACACAATTGCAAGTTCCTATTTAAGTCAGGTTTATCCTGCAGAGGGTTCTCTACAATGTCCAATGGGAATTATGGCTGCTGGAGCAGAAAAAGACCTGGGAATTGAGCATGAAATGTGTGAACATGTGAGAACTGCAAATGGAAACTGAAGCTTGCACAAACATCAATGATGAAAACTTACCAGTCCATATTTCAACAGAAACACATTGCACTCTACATTTCCCCTTGGGATATCCATGTAAATTCACACTTGACATTAGTAAAGTGAAAAAAAAAAAACCTGAAAAATATCTGAATTTCTTCAGATTACGTTGTCAGATCCAGAGTGAGGAGCAGAGCAGGCTCTACCCTCTCCCATGGATGCATGCTTATGGCTAGCCCCAGTGAGGTGCAGACCTGTGACTTTGCATCAGCTGCTAGGGAAGAGCTGGGTGACAAGAACCTATGAGGAACCTCCCTGGGGCTTCCCTAACTTCACTGAGATGCATACCAGCTCATGTCCTTACCCTTTGCCTGCTTGTTCTCAGTCTTGCAAGTGCTTTGAGTGAATACATCAGGTGACACATAGGAAATTTTTTTTTGTTCTTGTTTTGGGCGAAACATCAGGAGAAAATATTTCACAGAAAGGGTCATTGGGACCTGGAACAGGCTGCCCAGGGAGGGGGTTAAGTCACCTTTCCTGGACGTGTTTAAAAGACAGGTGGATGAGGTGCTGAGGGGCATGGTTTAGTGATTGATAGGAATGGTTGGACTCGATGACCCAGTGGGTCCTATCGAACCTGGTGATTCTATGATTCTATGACCTTGACCTACTGTCTTGGCTTCAGAAAAACCCGTGGCTGAGGATGGTGTGGTGGTCACGGGTCCCTTGTGTCACTGTCCTGGCACCACAGTGCTCTCCTCACTAGGGTTTGGTGAGCTGTGTCCTTGTTGGTGCCAGCATCCTCATTCTTGTGGAGCTGCCTGCTATTTTGCTGCTTGATATCTGCATTCAGGGCAGATCTGGTCTTATACGTTCAAAACCAGTTAGGCACAGTTTTTTTATTTATGACTGTTAAAAATAAGACATTAGGATAAATACCAAATTCACATCCTGTGAGTACGTGGGTTTAAATTAATCTCTTATATGTCAACATCAAATATAAGCCTGTAGTCCACAGAAAAATTGTGTACAATTTCAATTAGTCCACAATTTCAGTATCTATAATAATAACAACAAAAAAGGTCCCAGTGGCTCAGAAATTCAGCATGTTTGCTTAACCTGTTTTTAGCTGCCACTATAATGAAAACCACTATAATAATGCCACTAGAGTTAAATAAGTGAGGACTCAAACCTCAAAATAGTAGCAGGTCTTCTTAAGCAAGCTGTGTATTTTTTCTATGGCACTGTCAAACATGGCTATACCTTTAACTCAAGATTTTTTTCCTTAATCTACCCTATTCCAGAACTCAAAAACTGGCAAAATACCAAATGATAATGAGCCAGAATTAATCTGTGTACTTCATGTACTCTCACTCAGTTCACATTTTCACTTGTGGAACTCACAGTTCTCAAACTGGATAAGTAATTATTTTCAGAATCATGATGTCACAGCTGGGCCAGGATCTAGTATCTTGGAAGAATAAAAAAAGCTGAGTATCCTTGTAGGCAAAAAAGCTCCACAAATGCAATAAAGGTCAAATAATGCAAATGAGATGAATATCAATCATAATTTCATGAAGATTTAATTGACAATTGTACCACAGAATGTCACTACACTGTCACCCAAGAAAATTCCTGTCTAACTGGAAAAGAGGTTCATATTTATCTCCTGCCTTGAACTATTAAAGCATTATAATAAGCTATGTAAATAGTAAAGAGACAGTTCAGCTTTATCAATTTTGGCAGCTAACCCCAGGAAGCATTTGCTTCTACAATAATTGGTTGTTCTCATTACTTTGTTGTTTATACAGCTTTTTATCTTAATCAGCTCTCCTTGAGCTCTACGAAGGTCTCACCTCCGCAAAACATCAAATATGTGACAGTATGTAGTCAGTATACAACAAGAGTTTGCAGTGTTATGCCTAATTCAAACAGAGAGTTTTAATATGACTCACTAGTCAATAGAGCTTTTCTGTGGAGCTCCATAACTACAGTCTTTTTTGCCCTCTCCTGTATCCAGTCTGCTTTTGTTTGATTCCTCAAGCTTCAGCATATTTTTTAATCTCTATGATTAAAACTCTTTGCTAGGTGTTGGCCTTCTTCTATAGCAATTCTACTGCCACTTGTGGAGGTTATTACCACCCTTGTTTCTCCTTTTTCAGTTTAAAAAGTCGCTGCCAGATTCATGTTTCACACATAAAAAACACAGAATATCTCCATTTTTATCTGTTTATTGGCTTCCTATCTCTTGTGATACAATTTCTGACTTCTCATAAGCCTGTTACAGTCCTTTAATTTCCTTTTCTGTTTGCTTTTTCCCGGTTATCTCTCTATTTTACCAATTCTTCAGTGTTAACATTTTTGCACACAGATAGCTGCTGCAACACCATTACTTACCAACTGGAAAATGCCACTTCAGACAAGTGGGTGCAACAGTATATATATGATCTATATTTGTCAGTGCATGACAACTGGCTATTAAAAACATTCTTCATATTTTAAATCTGCCAGATGGCAAATCTGTGCTTCAAACACCTAGAATAGTCAGCATGTTCTCCTGTACCTTAGAAACTGAATGCACACCACCGTGTTCATTGCTGTTCTGAGTTACGTTGTCACTTCTCATGTCTGTGTAAATTGCAAAATCTTTGGACCAGTAAACACAGACCTTAGCCACGTGGACGAGATTGTTATTTCACAGAATCACCGGGTTGGAAGAGACCCATCAGATCATCGAGTCCAACCACTCCCACAAAACACTAAACCATGTCCCTCAGGACCTCGTCCACCTGTAACTTAAACACCTCCAGGGAAGGTGAATCAACCACCTCCCTGGGCAGCATATTCCAGTGCCTAATGACCCTTTCCGTAAAAAACTTCCTCCTAATCTCTAACCTAAACCTCCCCTGGCGGAGCTTGAGGCCATTCCCCCTTGTCCTGTCCCCTGACACCTGGGAGAAGAGGCCAGCTCCCTCCTCTCTACAACCTCCCTTCAGGTATTTGTAGAGAGCAATGAGGTCTCCCCTCAGCCTCCTCTTCTCCAGGCTAAACAGCCCCAGCTCTCTCAGCCGCTCCTCATAAGGCCTGTTCTCGAGCCCCTTCACCAGTTTCGTTGCTCTTCTCTGGACACTCTCCAGAGCGTCAACATCCTTCTTGTGCTGAGGGGCCCAGAACTGCACACAGTATTCAAGGAGCGGTCTCACCAGTGCCGAGTACAGAGGGAGAATAACCTCCCTGGACCTGCTGGTCACACCGTTTCTGATACAAGCCAGGATGCCATTGGCCTTCTTGGCCACCTGGGCACACTGCTGGCTCATGTTCAGTCGCTGTCGACCAACACCCCCAGGTCCCTCTCCTCCTGGCAGCTCTCCTAACAGACCTCACCCAGTCTGTAGCTGCATAGGGTTGTTGTGCCCCAGGTGCAGGACTCGGCATTTGGCTTTTATAATAGCCCTTCACAGATACGCTGATTGTGACTATTTACTATGGTCTTTTTTGAGATCTTGAGAACTTATTAAATGTGTAGTGAGAAGTAATGCCAAATTTAACACTCACTGTAAGTTCCTCTATTGGCTTTAATTAGCATTTAATTCTCAATTTGGGTATAGGTATGAAAACGTTAAGCTGTTTTCTAACCTATCTTTTCCATCTGAACTTCTGTAACTACTGATAAACAATGACTCATAGGGTAAATCTGTAGTTTCACAAAATGTGAATTTAACCCCGTAACGTTTTGCAGTATTATATTCAGGATTAATATTAAGAAAGTGGGAAAGTTATTCTGTCTTATGCTTTCCTTAGGTGATATTCTTACAATGACACATTTCTTCTTACCTTCTAAAATTAAATCATAGTAAGCAAGCCTAAAATATTAATCTTTTATTCCAAAAGTGTAAAAATATACCTTCCAAATCCACCAAATTCAAAAAGTATGTACATTTACTGACATATATGTTACTGTGTTTCAGCATGACTTCTTTATCATCTATGCTTTATTAACCATAAAGCCAGTATAGTTTTGTCAAGTTTTCCCTCTGGGAAAAAAATTAGGTTTAATACTGTAACCATGTAATTTTTTACTACCTCCTTCAATTTAATTTAGATTTTGCCTTGAATTTTTAACGACTCCTTCCTTTTACTCATTTGCACTTTAAATGCAAGTTCATTGGCAATGGGATGTCATTTCTTAACTTCTACCCTTGTCCTTTCGTTTTAACCCATTTCACTTGTTTGGGGTTTTGTTTGTTTGTATTTTTTACTTTGAAACTGTTTAATATTGTTTTCCAAAGTTCTAGTTAGGTAGCAATTAATTTCTTGACTCAGGTTCAACACCAACAGAGAAAGCTGGTGTTCCAGATCTGTTTTCCCATTAGCTATTGAGCAGCTGCTCCACATAATGGTCTTTCTTTTATTATTTCCCTTCAGAGTGAGAAAGCTCCATTTTAAAGCAAAATAATGTTTGTGTTTTAATAATATGTTTGCTTTTTGCAATAGTCAGTTAAAAAAGATAATTCAAATTAATCAAAGCATAGAGGGAAAAAAATCTGGTGGATTTACCTTCTTTAGACAGGTGTTCTTTGAAACGAGTGATTCTTTCATTAGATTTTATACATGACAATAAAAGAAAAAAGGGTAAATTAATCCCTCAGTAAAGACTGTCAAGAAACATCTAAAAATAATCAGAATTTAGCATTTCAAAATAAGAAGGAAAAGGCAACAGTTGCTTCGCAGTTTATGTGCATTCCGTGTGTAACATGTGCGGAGTCTACTAACTCAGAAAAGACTAGATTACAGGAATTTTCTTTTCTTACAAATTGCAGGTAGATAGATGGAAAAAAATAGAGAGGCAGGGATGTTAAATTCTCTGTAGTCCATGAGATTATCAGCTCTTTTCAAAGTAGTGTCTTACTAGGACTACTGGCAATGGTAATTAGCAAAAACTGACAAGGTACTCTGTGACATATTACAACAGGGAAAAAATTGTATCATATCTCTACTTTGGCACTTCAACATATTATGATAAAATAGGTACATGGCCTCAAAATCTCATCTATCATCTTTTCCAATATATTACTATTTCTATACCATCAAACTGTTTATAGGAGTCTGTATAGAATATGTTTTACATCTAGCCAATAACTTGACGACATCTACCTCAAGGCACAGCTACAAAGGAGAGTTATTCTTGATAAGGCAGAAAAATCATGCAGCACAGTTTCGTGTTTTTCTTGAAATACAAGAAATCTTTGACACTTCAGAAGAAATGCTCATTCTAAGTGTTGGGCTTTTGATTTATAATCTGTTTAGGAATTACAAAGTTCTGATTCTGCTTAGAATATGCAGGACTAATGCTTAGTCCTGTATTTTGATGCATCTCTGAGAGAGAAAAAGAGTTTAGAAGCATGTTAAAACTTAATACTTTATAACTTGTGCTTGCTTGAAGCTACGAATGATACATCATCAGACACAAGAGAACCTGCCTAAATTTTACAGTAATGTCTCCTAGATGGAAGGAATTTTTGTCAGGGAACCAGCACAATCAGGCAACTTAAAAGTAACTATAAGAGAGCATTGCGTCTCTCTTAATTTTTTTAAAATTGGTTCCTAACAAAATAATTGGCTTTCTGACTTTGATCATTATACACCAGTGGAGGGGGAAGTGAAAAGTGGTCTTCAACAGTTGCCACAACCATGTAACTGTTCATGTGGAAGTCTTCAAAAGCTCCTGTAAGTCAGGCAACAGTTCAGAATCCTTAGCTGAATTGAAAACTTCTCCAACACAGGCAGAGAACAATCAAGTACTTGAGGAAGTTAATGAGACCAACAATGCTTAAGCTTTTTAAAACTCAGAGCCCATGGGACATTGTTCTTTGCTAGATTTTCTAAAATTCAACAGCTTTCTATGAAAATTTCCACTTAAAATCTTGATCAGTATGAAATGTTATATCACGTATCTGTAATGCTACAGTATGTAATATCTAAAAGCTTCCTTTGGATCTATACAATAGTCTAGCCCAATTCCAAAAAAATTGCTTTGGTGATACTTGGATGCTCACTAAATGCACAGGATCAAAATAGAGGGCAATCTCCTTTTGTCACATATTTTTCTTAAGAAAAAATCACAAACCCTAGGTTCTCTGAATAAAAAGACTATATTTGGCTAGCATCAGCAGTGTATTTTTTACACAGACCCTTCACAGGGCTGTCAGTTCCTAGGAGAAATTCTAGATGATACTGCTAAATTTCTTTCCCTAGCTCTGTTTTATGGAATAAAACTCTACAACTCAAGGGTTATAAAATAGGTGTTTATTTGCCAGCGGGTGCGAGGGTATAATCCTCCTAACTCACACACTGTATCGTCTAACAAGCAGATAGTTATAGTGTAAAGACATGCTTATTCATAAATGCCTATTACATATTCATGATCTTTTCCCAGTTTCTATTATAATTAGATTCTAGAAGCTTCTCCCATACTGGCGCAGGCGGACTGTCTCCTGATGGCTGTGGTCTGGGGTCTCAGGGATGGTGTGTTTGATGGGAACGGTTGTACTCAATGATCTGGTGGGTCTCTTCCAACCTGGTTATTCTATGATTCTATGATTCTATCTTCCTCATGAATGAACCCTGAACTCAATCTGTGCACAGGCTCTCATCCTGGTCTTGCTCCAGAACCGCAGAGCAGGATGCAGTCAGCTTTCTGCTGTTGCTCACAAACCAGCTTTCCTTTATCAGTGAATGTCTGCAAATGAGCTCCTTCCTTATCAACACCCAGGGTCCTCAAGGCCTTTACTAGCAAACAGTGTGAGTTCCTGTGAGCTCAGTTCAAGTTGGCTGCTGTTACATGAGAAAAACTTTTTCTTTCATTGTAGAAGGAACTGGAAAACAGAAAAGACCCTGGTACTGCATAATGTGGTTAAGTAAGCCTTTCCTTCCTTTGTTGACAACTGGAACACTGAAATGCCAACACACAGTAGGCAAGACAAAAAAAAATAAGGCTGAGAGCTGATTGGTATCTCTCAAAGCAGTGTCTGCGTGAACTGTTCGGAGAAAATAGATGGTAACTTCCATTAACCTTCCTGGACCACCATTTGTGAATAACACACTGCTTTTACTCCTAACACAGATTTCTTTGTCTGTGTTGTACCACAGAACAAATACAATTAAGTGTATTATGGCATCAGAGTAGTTTGTATCAGACCCACAGTGTCAGAGACCTTCTTCTTGACAGTCTATAAGTGACCTAACAATGAACTATAGCAAAACTTCAGCTTCACAGAATTTTAAGAAAACTTTTCAGTCTTCTAGAAAAATATCCTATATGATTTTGTGCTCGTACAGCATTTACATGCAAACTTTTTTTTTTTTTTTGGAAACTCCAGAGCCGCGTCAGTTTCACTAGATCTCCTTAAGAAACAACATGTTCCTAAAATGTTTTCACTGAATATTTGATGAGGTGGGAAATGGGTAGCACTGCATGTTCTTGACAGTAAAACCCGGACAAGCTCTAGCAGAGAGCCACGTCCTAACAACTCTTTGGAGCATCTTGGCTCTTTTGAGGTAAGCACTCTCAAAAGAAGGATTGCTGCCCACTGAGTCCTAGTAAGTGATTTTCCTGTGAAGGATGACTTAGATCAATAGATGGGCGGATCTATTTGTAGACTGTAATCTCTAAAACATCTCTTGGAACATAAGAATCTTCTATCAGCCTTTTTTTGCTGCCTTTTTTCATCATAAAGTTTGCTAAGGTTTTTCCTGACAGAAAAAAAAAAGTAGAATGAAGGTAAGTGTACATTCACATTTGTGGTGGTGTAGAAACAAAACATTGTAGAACATTGTTGCCTGACCACAGTTTCAGGGAACAAGAAATTTATTTTTATTTCTTTTTCTTTTTGGCATGTCCATTTCATAGTGAGGCCCAGATGGGGCAGGAAAATGAGGGAGAACAGAAAGTTCAAATATGAAACAGATGCTGGGAAAAATTGTTGAAACTATATTCAATGTCCCACCCGTTATTTGTTTTAGCACCCTGAATACTCCCACATCATGAAAACATAACAAAGCATATATTGCTATCGTGACGGAAATTAATAACACATTAGCTTTTAAAAGTAACCTTATAAAATAAAAGTACTGAAAAGAGTATTCCATATTTAACTAATTATTTATGGACTAATTAACTTATTATTTACATAATTACATTCTATCTTAACAGCACAAAGCTTGGTAATACAATTTTGTAAGTTATTAGTGAATTATTCTGAAATTAAATTCATAGGCAAACACACAACTAAAATGAGAGTTAGCACTGAAATGCTAACTTTCCAGCAGCTCCAGCAGGAGCTTTTGTGATGGTTTTCATA
The DNA here is from genome assembly GCA_013389865.1 of Piaya cayana. Taxonomy (NCBI): domain Eukaryota; kingdom Metazoa; phylum Chordata; class Aves; order Cuculiformes; family Coccyzidae; genus Piaya; species Piaya cayana. The sequence continues at coordinate 6,963 of WAAB01007378.1, read as the reverse complement.
CCTGCAGGCTAAACTAAATGCCACAATATTAAATCGCTAATGACCATGAAGTTTTTTCTGAACTGAAAGTCCTACTTTATTTCAGAAGTCACAATGCAGACTGACTCAACCATGGCTACTCATACACCCTTTTCACTTCTACAGGCAAGCTAACTGCAATTTTTAGTCATTTTAACAGTGACATCCCCAGTGAGGATCTTGGAGTATGTATAGTAAGACATCTTTTCAATCCCACTGTTTTTTCTATCATACTAGAACTTCCTGCTCCATACAGTACATGAGTTCAGGAAGAGAATATGCCTGTTGGCATATTTGTTCCTTCATTTTTTTGCCCTGCAACAGGTCTCTGTCATATTATGTTGCACCCAGGTGACTGTGGGTGGTTGGTTAGACTGTCTGTGGGGTTTTCAAGGGCACTTTGCAGAATTTTATTTTTCTGAACAGAATGCCACCTCAGTCCCATAACTGTTTACTATCATATCTTGTAAAGAAGTCAAAAGGAAAAACTTACCTTGGTTGAGCTATATTTGGTTTTATAACTGATTGCTTCATAGGAATATTCATATATTTATTATACTGTTTGAGCTGTATTAGCATGTCTGTCTCACTACTTCATAAATTACAAAGCTTGAGTTTTGTTGCCATTTCTGCAGTACTGATGAGGCCTTTTCTAAAAGAGTTCAAACATTTGAGTGATTTTTAAACTCCACTCTCTAACATCAACAGCTGTAATTTGATGATGCAACTTCACTTTCATCTTATCGTATTTTGTGCCACAAACCATATTGGCAACAACAATTTGTAATGGCAGCTCTCCTACAGAAGGATACTGTAATAATCATCATGTTATCATAGAATCATAGAACAACAAGGTTCTATGAAACCCACCAGATCATCAAGTCCAACCATTCCTATTAAACACCAGCAATCTGGAGTGAATCAACATTGACATTACTATTAGCACAATTCTACTTCTCACATTTTTTGTTCTGTTGGGAACTTGATATTATATATATGAGGAGATGTTTGTATCTAAACTTGGCTGTGGGTTATAGACAGAACAATCAATATTATATATTTGAGAAAAATCCCAAAGATCTAGCTCAAATTTATATTTACTGATAAAGAGGTGAATATTAAAGTTACCTTTAGACAAACTCAGTGGACTGTATTTTAAAGAAAATTTTATATTCCCAAGGAGGCATAGGGTTCAAGGGCAAACATACAACACTGGTTTCTACCAATAAACAAAAGTACAAAGTCTAGAAGAATGAAAGTATTTTTACAATTAAGTCCCCCACTATTCATAAAAACTGTGGAATACATCCATACAGTCAAGATCTTATCTAAGCATTATATATCAGGTATATATGCATTTTCTGTTTACGTGATATATATCTACTATGTATGCCATACGTGTATACTATACATGAAGTCTACATATTCTAAATAAACCATAGCCTACACTTTGGAAGAGCAGATATTAAACTTCTAATGCTAGATAATATTTACTTTCAAAACAAAGTAAAAAACCCTGATTGGTTTCTTGTAACTTTAAGTAATATCAAGGATCTTGTGGCTGAATTAAACTTTCAAAAAATTGTTCATACATTTTTAATTTACTTGGATATTTACTCAGGCATTAAACACAGTTAAGAGAAAAATCTGTAGGGCAGTAAAATCAGCTAACAATACACAAGTGTTATGAGATTTGTTATCTTGGAAAAGGGATTTCTCGTGACCTGAATATCTCTGAATCTCATCCTCCCTGCCAAGATTTCCCTTATAGACAGAAAAAGAAAAAATTCTCTTGAACACTGTGAACTTGCAGAAAAATAGTGTGAACTTTTAGAAAGCTGTCCCTCCTAGCAATGCTGAGTCCTTGAATAACTCCAGACGTAGTCTTAATTTATTTCTTATAAATGAAAATAAAAGGATTTCAGCATCGACACAACAAAAGCTACTATAAACATACTTATAAGCAAATAGAAGTCTTCTTTGACCCATAAATAGGTCTCAAAGGTGTTTCAAGTTTTGGTTGTAGAAGACAGTTTACTTATCTCTTATTGGGCAAAATTTGTAAGAACAGCTGTACTACATGATTAGATCTGACTTTTGAGTGATGTCTGAAGGCATTGCTTGGTGATATTAAGAGATGAAGAATTTCTCCTTCCCTCTCCATCTTAATTAGTAGTTATATAACATAAAGTTACAAATAGCAGCTTTACATTTTGCCTTGGAAGACAAAGAAAACACATAGTCTTCCAATGCATGTGGTGTGCCCCACAGCCATATTCTGTGCTTGTTTTACAGGTTCTTATTCCTATCATGCAGAATTACCACAATCAGACATGTGACATAATAGCTACTCACCATATTTCTGCAAGCACTTTCATGGATTTATATTCATAAAGAAGACAAAATTTGACTGGTATCACTTTAAAACCTCCCACCAGGGGAGGTTCAGGCTCGACATAAGGAAAAAATTCTTCACTGAAAGGGTCATTAGGCAGTGGAATGGTCTGCCCAGGGAGGGGGTTGACTCACCTTCCCTGGTGGTGTTTAAGGTGCGGATGGATGAGTTACTGAGGGACATCGTTTAGAGACTGGGGGGAATGGTTGGACTCAATGATCCAGTGGGTCTCTTCCAACCTGGTGATTCTATGATTCTATGAAAATTATTATAAACTACTTTCTCTCTGCTGACTTAAGCACACTGAAAATCCATTCTATGAAGGTATCATGAAAAATAAGCTACAAAATTTATCTGAACATCCACGTAAATGAACACCTCTGGGTCTGGGGCCTCCTACTGAATAACAGAGAATAAAAAATTCCATAGGATTTCTTCATCTAGATGCAATATCCTAATTGCAAATCGGCCTCCTGAGAGTCATCTAAAATAACCTTTTTTGCAAGATTTGTGCATTTTTTCAGCTTTCAAACAATTAGAGGAAGTACTGACTTCTACTGCCAATACAATCATTCCTCAATTGACTGAATGTGTTCAAGATGCATTTAACAGTTCTTGCCTTGAACTGACACACATAATAATGAAAGAGATTTATTTAGAGGCTCTAAATGATATGCTGCAGTGATGAGCAAACATTAACAAATTGTTTGCTGACATATCCAGCTATAACCAACTCAGATCTATTAGGAAAAAAAATAGTGTTAAACTTACTCATTTCAGGTAGAAAAATGGAAGAATAGAGACTGCAATTCAGAAAACAAGGGGGAAGAGATTGTATCATTCACATAAAGGCCAGTGGTTGGGCATCCATTCCCTATGATACTATTCTAAAAATTGTATTTAGAATACATGCCAATGTAGATATTTTTCTTTTTGAAGTTGATCCATAAACAATTTTATTGGGCTGGGGAGGTAGAGAAAGTGAGTAAGGCTCTTTAAAGAATAGAATAGAGAATACCAAAATATGGAGTCTACATCTTTGTGTACTGAACAGCAAATCTGTATAGCTTCAGAAGGCAGATATGTGATTGATTCATAGAATAATAGCTTAGAAGTTCATAAACAAGAACCACAAGGCCAAATCAACTGAAACCACAGTCCCTAGTGCATGTCAAAATGAAAAATTAAGTTCCTATAACAGCCTAGATGAAAATATTCAAATGAATGGAATATTCATGTTATTAATGTTGATATTACATGTTAATACACAATATGTCATTGAAGAGTAGCCATGAACAGGTTGAACACTTGTGGGTTCAGAATAAAAGGCTGAGGAACCAACCAGAACCTTGTGGTTGGTGTATACTACAGGCCACCTGATCAAGGAGTGCCTACCGATGAAGCCTTCTTCCTCCAATTACAAGAGGCTTCATACTTGCAAGCTCTCATCAACTCAGGGACTTCAACCACCCCAACATATGCTGGAAAAGTAGCATGGCAAGCTACAGGCAATGCCAATATTAATATTAGCATTGTTATTGATAGTGATATCCATTAAGGTTGTCAGGGGATATTATCTGTTTATCAAAAACAAACATGCTTTCTCTGATGTTCAGGATGCAGAGGGAATACTCCTGGAAAGATTTACATTTTTTATAAAATCAGAAAATTATATTTTATCACTCAGTTGTGACTATGTTACAAGAGTAATCTACCACAGACAAGTGAAATTAGGGACCTCAGATGGAGCAGGTCTTTTAAGAGTCAATAATAGAATCAGTCAATGCATCACACATGGCAGTAACCCGGGATTATTAACCATTCAGATATCCATTGAGAAAACAACATGGTAAAACAAAGACTGTACAGGAACTTATTTGAATAAAGCAGTGGTAATTTGCTGATAACTTTTCAATACTTTGTCAAACAATAATGCAAAGAAAGGTGTAGCAAGAAATATTTTACTCTTCTAGAAACTCTTCTAGAAACTCTTCAAAACGCTGTTGCACAAAATAGGACAGATGTGGTTCAAGTGGGAAATGCAAAATTGTTGTCAATGACCACTATTTTAAATTAATAATCAGGTAATTTTGAACTTTTTTCCTTCAAGTTTCCATGTTTGACACCAGGCCATAAAAATAAATTATTCATACAGCATTTTTTAGTCTGTGCAAGCAAGGTGAATCTCCTCATTTCTTTTGCTGTGAGTGTATAGTCCTTGGAGGCTCATATAATACTTTAATGACTGTATAATTATTCAAAAAGTAGTGTGGAAATTGGCTTCAGGTCTCTTTCACCTATTTTTCATTTTAATGGTATCAGAAACAAACTCACCATCTCTAAAAGTAGTACCTCCAAGAAGTAGTAGAAAAATCCCCAACGATCAGATCATTATAATGAGCCTAACCTTCTGTCCCTCCTAAATCACTCAGGACTCTAGAACCATCTTAATTAGTGAGCTTTAACAAGAGAGTTGAAATTAACTTGTATTAAAAAGTTCTAGCATTGTAACGAAGTCCCATGGACTTGCGCATGTCCACTTTGTTTAAATGCGTTCTAATGCGCTCTTTGGCTGCTGATAATCCTACAGGACCCCTTCATTTCCCTCACCATACTCAGCTACAGCGCTCACTCAGACAGTGGCCCTGTGCTCCTCCTTGGCCATCCCTGTCTCCATTTCCACCTTGTATGCTTTCCTTTGATGTCTGACTTGGTCATGATCTCCTTCTTTATCCTGCAGGCCACCTGCTGCCTTTACTTGACTTCCTTTGGGGTGGAGGGGTTCGTTCTTCAGGTTGGAGATGGTGATATCTGAAAAATCAGCCTCTCTTGGACTCCCCTTTCAGGACCAGACCCCCATGGCATCCTTCCAAGCAGCTGCCTCAGAAGGCCAAATTCTGCTCTCCTCAAGCCCAGGCTTGCGATTCTGCTTTTTCGTTGTTATTGTTCCCTTCTGTCAGGAGCCTGAATTCTACCACCTTGGGGTCACTGCTAGCACTGCTGTACCTCCCCTTCATTCTACTGACCAGTTCTTCCTTGTCTCTATGTATCAGGTCCAGCAGGACAGATGTTCTGCTCATTAGCTCCTCAGTCCTCTGTGTTAAGGGTTATCGTCAGTGCTCTCCAAAAATCTCCTCACTTACCTGGCAGCTGGTGTTTATGCCCCTGCAGCAGATAGTGAGGTGACTCAGTCTGCAAGAGGCTGTGGACGTGAGGCTTCTCTGAGTTGTGTGAAGAAGGTCTTGCCTATACCCTGGGAAGTGTCTGAGCAGCCATGGGGGAAAGCTGGTGGTGTGGAAAGCGGGGCCAGGATGGGGGTCTCAGCGCTGACACAGAAAAGTGTGTGCGGCCACTCAACCCTTAATGTGTCTGGTAACTCCACTCCTGGAAGCTAAGCAGGGGTGAGCACAGTTGCTACTGGGATGAGGAGACCACCCGGGGATACCAATATTCAAGAATGTTTGTGAATCCTAGCATACTTCTCTCTTTCTGGCATTAAAAAATAATGTCTTTTTCTTATTTATTTGAAATTTCTGAAATATTATTTTTAAAAGAATTCTTGAGGTTTTGGGTACTTCTGGTAATATCGAAAGTGAGTTAAAAGTTCAGTGATTTTGTTAATGTATGATTTTGCTAGATTTTCAAAAGTAGCCAAATCCCAAAGAAAATTATAACCAAAGCATTTATTTATCTCACAAATTAAAACTAATCAGTGGAAAGGATTAAGAAATAGAAGTTGTTTATTGCAAGGAATTTTGTATATAAATTCCCACAAAGAATATTTTCTTTTTTCAGCAAAAACACAGCAAATCTGAAACATGAAGTCAGCACCATTAAATTTCTGGAAGCCCAAAAATAAGCAATGTCTGTTGCACAAATAATACAGCCCTGATTCCTTTACAATCACCTTGATGCAAAAAATATCTTCAAACTGAATGTAGAAACTAGTGTGTAGCCATTGACGTTACTTTGAAATGTTTTTGTAATCCAGAAAAGACAGATTTGAAGTAAAAATGTATTACATCTTCAGAACTCAGGATATTATATCTGGATTTTACTGGTTTCACAGCAAATGTTCAGCAATTAAGGATATTATATCTGGATTTTACTGGTTTCACAGCAAATGTTCAGCAATTACTCTGACACTGGAAAGACTGCAGATTTTTTCCATCATTTTGTGGCTTGAAAGCTCAGTAAGCTTAATCTTTGCCAAAGGTTTACATGTTACGTAAACTCTGGGTATTTCACGTAATATACTCATGGAATGATACAAAGTGCTTTCGAATTATACCTTTTTTGCTGGTTCAACAGCCTTGTAAATTAAGACTTACTAATTTTTCCATATTTTTTTTAACTGTAGTTATAAAAACCTCAAAACATGATTCTGCTAAAACTACCAGTTACATATTCATCATACTTCTACTCTCACAGCTACCTTGTAAAATTGTGTTTAAATACTAACATCAGCTCATCAGCTTCAGATTGCTTTCTTTGACTAACTATAAACTTTTCCTAAGCCAGGACCACTTTAGAAAAAAACCAAACAAACA
>WAAB01007374.1:0-37008 GCA_013389865.1 Piaya cayana | reverse complement strand
TTTTTTTTTCTTGTGTGTGTTTTTTTTAATTTAATGTTTACTTATGCAAAGGTTTACTGTTGCAGCAGTTAAAGTATAAAAATAAATGCAATAGGATTAACTTAACTTATTATTCATTTTCTAATCTATTCAAGGAGGAAAACTTTTGCTTTATGATAGCTATGTGAACTCATTCTAATTATTTTAAATATAAACATTCTTTCCCAATCAGATATTGAATTTAATATCTGTATTCAATATTAGCCCCCTCCAAGATATAACTACACTAATTGAAATGGCAGTATATGTATATAAAAAAATACTAACTGGAGAGGATGCAATTACTAACTGGAGAGGATGCACATTATTGCAGTTTTTAAAAGCCTCACAGTATTTAACAGCAATTGTTAGTGCTGTAGGAAGTGGAAAGAATTTTAGAGAAGACGTGCAATTCAGAATTCCTTCCATCAAATCCTGTGTTAATATGACAATGGAAAAATAAACGATAGTCAGCATTTTCAATGATAGATCATACAATAGTAAGAGATGTCTTGTTAAATATTTAGGGCTTCCTTCTGCCATGTTTTAAAGCAGTTTGGTAACGCAGCTGGGGCCAATGAACTTCACGAAGAAATCAATATGATTCCAGATGAAGTCCGTTTATTCAGCATCTCTCGTTGTTTATATAGGTCAAGAAGGCCAAAACATCAGGTAAACACTGATTGGTCCTTTTGCCCTAGCAACTAGCGTCTCCTGGCAACCGCCCATCCCAACATCTCCCTGCCACCAGCCTGAAAATCTCCTGCCCCCACCTGCAAACCACTTCATTAACATAACACACTACAGTCATCCAAAACCTTTGTGACCCTCCCAACTCTGCCCTTCCAGGGCAGTTAAAGAACAATCCCAACAGTTTGGTCTTTATCTTGTAAAATTATTTAACTATCAGAGGAACAAGCTTCCTGAAACTTGGGTCAAAAGGCATTAAGTATCTGTAACTTTACCTGAATTAAGACCATCAAACAAGGCTTAGCCTGAGAATTAAAAGATCATAAAAAGACCAGTGCAACTATTTATTCTGAGTAGCTGGATACCAGAAAACTGTGTACTGCTGGCATCTGTGTCTGTGAAAGATATGAAATGATATCAGATTAAATGATTTATGGTCATTCATTATATAGTAAGGGAAAGAAACATGGATTCACAGGTATCTTGTGAGTAGTGTAATGTTTATTCTGTCAGTATCTCATGATGAGATATGGAAGAGCATATCTGGCTAGTTTTACTAACTTAAATGTTTTCTCTTTTAGTTATTCAGATATTCTGATTGAAAGGGAGGTGTTAATGCAGAAGTATATTCATCTTGTCCAGATTGTGGAGACAGAAAAGATTGCAGCCAATCAACTTCGACATCAGCTTGAAGATCAAGATACAGAAATTGAAAGACTTAAATCTGAGGTATGTTCCAGAGTCATCAAGTAGTCATTGAATTATAAAATTACTGTGCGTCTTGCACTATAATTCAATATTTCTATAATATTTTTGAAAATAAGAAAACCCAAAAAGGTTAAAATGTAAGAATACTCTTGTGAACTAAATATTTTTCTAAAGATATACTGGGGATTCTTAAACTGATTGGATTACTTCTATGTTAGACACTTTAAGATGACACATTGCTTTGCAGTATGGGTCTCATTTATTGTATTATTTCCTTCCTGTCTTCACATGAAGAGTTTGATCCTTGACACATTGCCTTTGGTTGTGGCAGTGTTGTGGACTACTCCAAACCACTTTATTTCACTGAATGTTAACAGTTTTGTTGCTGTCCTGAGCTGATTCTGAAAGGCTTGTGTGATTTTGAGGCAAGTATCACCTGTCTTGTAATCCTTCCTTCAACTGGATCAAGAGCCTTGTAGGTTTTCAGAGAACTGTTTACAAATCCCTGTGAACAAATAAGTGTCTGCCAAGCCTTAACTTGAAGAAGGCAAAAAATTTTTTCTGTTAATTTTGTAACTTAGTTTTAATTAACTAGAGAAAGCATTTAACGAATGGTTGTTTTTATCAGATTATAGCTCTCAATAAAACAAAAGAAAGAATGCGACCTTATCAAGGCAATCAGGAAGATGAGGATCCAGATATCAAAAAAATTAAAAAGGTAAGTGTGCAGTCTTTCTGTGCTTGAGAAGAGAAGGGTGGGGTGGGAGTGAACTTGGCATAATTTCGTCTGTGAATTTTTATCTTCTGTTATTGTGGTCATTATGTACACTCAAATACTGAAATTCCTTTTGCCCTGCCCCTGCTGAAACCTCTTAAAATTACACCAGCTTTGTTTGTTTCAGTGCCACATTTATCCGATGGTATACTTAAGTATCCCCTCTTACTTGCAAGGTACATATTTGGTTTCCTAAAGAACCTTGCACATTGCATTCAACTGCTTTTAAAGACTGAAGTTAAGTCATGGGCTATGCCCTGTAGGAATCAAGCGTATAGTGACTTCTTACTCCTTTGACATATACGTGCTTATAAAGTTATAAGAGAACGACTTCTATTCTGCCACTGTAGCTGGAGTACAAATACTAAAAACGCAGAGACCATTCTTGTCTTAGATTGTTACCTGGTCTGTTTGGTGATGCTTTTTCCAGGATACTGTAGCCAGTGTTTTTAGTAACAGGAACAGGAATGTCCCAGTTGGTATGGAATTTACAGGTGCAGGTTTTGGTAGTTTTCACTTAATGCTGGATGCAGCCAGCCTCCTGAACTGTGCCCATCATGGACTTCTGCAAATCCTAATGCATGAGCATGAATGGAATTCATGTTGAAGGTGTGGTACCATAAGTGTTACCCTTATTCTCACAACCTTCAGTCTTTTAAATAGTATGATATCCTTTATGGAATGTGGACTTAGTTTCTGGTTCACTCAGTCTGCGTGAAAGTCAACAATGAGCAGATACCCTTGTAAGAGTTTTCTTATTTGCCTAGTTTAAACATAGTAATATAAGTTGGAATAAGCTCTTTCAACAGAAGCAGAGCTCAGACTATGTTTATTATTCATGGCATTTTACATCTTGATTTTACATTTCTTTTTCAAGATGAGTGAACTTTATGTCTAGATCAGGGCAAAGACATACTGAAATTTTCTGTGACCAGGTGTAGACCTTTTCTGTAATTTTTAACCCACTATAACTTCAGCGGATATTACACTTAAGTAGGTTTTCCATGTCACACAGATATCATTCAGGAATGCAAAAACATCTGCCTTTTCTTGATAACAATATTTCTGGCCTAGGTGTCCGATGTTAAGCAGTATATTGGTACCTAGCTTTAAATATACATTATAAGTGGTATTATTCAAAACAGGGAAAAAACTGACTTTAAGAACTGTTTCAGAATTGTATCTCTAAAGATATTAAATCTGTCTTGAAAGGTGTTACCTGGAAGGGCTGCACAATACTTTGGGGGTAAAAGAGAAATGTGTAAGCAGAGGTAAAAAGAGTTAAAAAAACCCTAAAAAAAGTGTGTAGCACAGTTGCTTATAGCAAAAGGTACCTTGATGTGTTATACGGATGTGATATCTTTTCAGTCTGCTTTCTGGCAAAATGTATGACCAAGCAATTGTGAGAATTTAATTAACAGACCAAAATCTAACAAAAGTATAATTCAGGAGCAACTATAGATCAATAAAGGCAAACTATTTTTTTTGTTTTGGTTTAGTTTTTTAGTAAATTAATTTCATTCAGAGAGTTATTTCTATAAGGAAGTGCTTATGATAAGTCATGTAATGTTTTTTTCTCATTCTTCATTTTTCCTTGGTCCATTTTTAGGTCCAGAGCTTTATGAGGGGCTGGTTATGTAGAAGAAAATGGAAGACAATTGTCCAAGATTATATTTGTTCTCCTCATGCAGAAAGCATGAGAAAAAGGAATCAGATAGTTTTTAACATGGTAGAGGCTGAATCTGAATATGTGCATCAACTTTATGTTCTTGTGAACTGTTTTCTGCGGCCCTTAAGGATGGCTGCAAGTTCAAAGAAACCACCAATCAGTCATGATGATGTTAGTAGCATTTTCCTCAACAGGTATGGCATTTTTTTGTCTGCTTTTGGGGACTTTTGCTGACCACTTCTTCCCATTCTACTTCAGCTTACAGCAGGGAGGTCTGTCACCTGTTTTTTTCACTCTAATATAACTAATATCACTGAGGTAGACCATGTTTCCAGGAATAAAAGACAAGATGCTACAGGAATGAAAGGACAAATTATGCTTCTTGGGGCAGTTGTCATAATTTCCTGTCACCTTTCCTGTTTTTATCTTAAGAGAGCAAAATTTGACTTAGTGTCCCCATATTATCCAGATAAGACCCTGAGGATGAGTGCATCTTATCTTCTATTTTCTGTTGTTCTGCCTAAGGAGGCTCCTTCCCTTTTGCTTGTCTACAAAAAAAGAATTGCTCTTTGCATTAAGCATCCAAGCACTATAATAATAAGTATGTACAAATAAGCCAGCAGGCATCTAAAATGCTGGATTAGGATTGCATTCACGTCTGCCCCAAACCTCTAAGAAACAGAACATGTTCTTTTAGTCATGAGCCAGGCTTCCCTTTCATGGCTTATTCGTGGTCACAGTACTCTTTATGGTTTCTCTTGAATTGGGATGCCCTCTGCTTCTGTTGACCTCATGAGCTAAAGTACAACATTAAAGTTCATGTTATAGAAAAGTTGTAAGCATCAAATCTTATTGCAAGTGAGAATGTTGATGACTGCCACTGGCTTGAGGTTTTCTGTATTTTGTTGATCCTCTTAAAATAGTGAATGCATTGTCAGAGATTCATGGAATCTGTTAATTAAACTGGAACATGTTCTTTAATACATGCTTTTGTTTAAAAGAATTAAGCAGAATATGCTTTCTACATCAAATGCAATCTATTCTGTAGAGATCTTACTCCAAAGATTTTAAACAATACAGTAAAAGGAAACATTCAGTTCCATAATAATAGCTGTCTTCTATCAAAGTGCAAAATACATGAATAACCAGGAAGAGATGTTTCTCCGTGAACTGTTAATAAGAAAATAAAACATGAATTGTCTTTTTGTTTGTTTAATTTTTCTTTTCAGTGAAACAATTATGTTTCTTCATGAGATATTTCACCAAGGCTTAAAAGCAAGAATAGCTAATTGGCCTACCTTAATTCTAGGTAAGTTACTGTGGTTTTCTCTAGGTGTACAATTTTTGTATTTATTTTTGAAATTACCATGGGGTCTTTTTGTTTGAAGACAAGGCTTTTAAAAGTCCCTTTTGAATGAAATACATTTCCAGAGCAAACACCGTGAGATCTAGTGGAATGGTAGTTCCATGTGGGCAGTAATAATTGTCTTGCAGACTGTGTATGAGAATGCTTCTGTGCTAAACATTGATTATTGACTAATCAGAACAACCATGTTTTGACAGGTGAAAAGAACTGAGTTTTATGTTTCTAAAGTCTTCATATGTTGGAAACAGAACTGATTGTAGTAATTCCTTTCCATAGAACATAGTAGCTTATTTTAAAACATTTTTTTTTGAGATTGGTAACTGGGAAAGAAAAAAAAAGCATTTCTTGACTTTTTCTAGCTGACTTATTTGACATTCTGCTGCCAATGCTGAACATATATCAAGAATTTGTTCGGAATCATCAATATAGTCTACAAGTACTGGCAAACTGTAAGCAAAACAGAGATTTTGACAAACTCTTGAAGCAATATGAAGCCAACCCAGCATGTGAGGGACGAATGCTGGAAACTTTCCTTACTTACCCCATGTTTCAGGTAGTCTCTGTATACTTTTTGTGACTATATGTTTTTAATGTTTTGTTGATTCCTGTTACTGACATTATGATTGATTGAAGATTCTTTTTCCTTAACTAAAAATATTCTCATGCAAATTAATTTAGTTTTCATTTATTTTGTTGTTATCTGAAATTCTGCCTATAGAGAACTTCTACTATAATGATTCATCTCTATTCAGAATCTTTTTTATGTTAAAGGGGAGTGTGTGATGAAGATTAGCACCAAAATTAAAAAATGCTGAGAAACAGTTACTCAACTTCTGCTTGCTGCAGGATTATGAAGCAGTCCAGACAGGAATAATATACCTGGAATAAAAAGTTAGAGCAGCCACAAACATTTTACTAGGAATACATTTTGGAGACTTCCTCCCACTTGGCTCTGCAGTGACCTGGTCTTTAGCAAATGAAATGTGTACCACAAAAGTTTTGAAAATATTATTATCTTCCTGATATTTTTTATTGATCTGCCTAGATTAATTAGTTGTGACTTTTTTAAGAGTTAAGAGCTTGGAGCTTGTAAAGTTTTGATATTTTTTGGCTGAGCTATAACAAAGTCGTGGGATCTTAGGAGAGAGAAGTTCCTATACAAATGTGATGGAAGATGTCATTGCTGGTAACCTTGCACCTTCATGTGTAATAAGTTGTGTCTCCATCTCCTGAATATCTTTTATACTAAGACATGCTATACTGCCCCATCACTTTGTTCTTATTAAAAGCCCTGAAACTGCTTAAAGTACTAATAAATAGATCAGCGTCCTTGTGCTACCCTATGACGTTTAATAGTGAAATATTGCATCTTCCTCAGTGTTCATTTATGCAATGTGAATTTTATCTGAAGGCAAAACAGGTCAGTTGGCATTTGCAAAGTCACAAGAAGTTTAGATACACATATTCTGTTAAAATCAAAAGAATGTATGCATGGTCCTCCCAGGGAATTTTGGAAGTTCTCTCTATTGGCACTTGGATAACAGCATGAAAAAATGAAATTTAGTGTTGTATTTGTGCCTACTTCTGATCTGATCTTTTCCTTAACAAGTAATTAGTGGATCTCAAATTGAAGGCATACGTATGTATATGGAGCCTCTGTCCTCTAAATCTTCAGAGTTTTTGGCACATACTTTCTTATGTATGTGTAATCATTTTGCTGTGGATTTTAATTTAATAAAGACTATGTTTGCAAAACTTTTCTGACCAAGATAATTACCCGTATTTAACAAAATGATGTATTGGAATTAGTTCTTTAAGCACTGATTTTATACCTACTTTATTTTAAGATTCCTAGATATATTATAACACTTCATGAACTTCTGGCTCACACACCACATGAACATGTTGAAAGAAAAAGCCTTGAATTTGCTAAATCTAAACTAGAAGATCTTTCAAGGTAAGATCTTTCTCCTTTATGTTTGATAATCTTGAATAAAATGGTTTGAAATGAAAGATCTGTTTTCTTTATTTTGGATTGATATGGTTTCTTTTTTAGAAAAATATTTTAAGTAAAGTTATCAAAACCAAACCAAAGCAAAGATAATAGAAAACAAAACAAAACAAAAAAACCACCCCAACCTAATACTTTGTCTCTTCTGGAATTTTTTGGCTGACATAAACTGTGAGTGCCTCCTTGTGTTTTGGGTAGGGGAGAACAGGAGTTGCTATAGGAACTACCTGTTATAAACAAAGCTGTTTACTTTACAAAGAGAAGTATAATTTTTTTTTCACAGTTTAAAAAAAAAGTGTATTTCCAATAATCAGTGACAATAAGAATCAATCAGCATCTTGAAAAGTACTGTGTTACAGTTTAATGTGTTAATGAAGTAACTGATTTTCAGTTATGCTTCAGATAACGGTAGATAAACAGGAACTAAACATATATTTTGAGAACTGCTGCTCCCTCTTGAAATCTGTAAAATGAAGCCCTTCCCTGAACTCCCAAGCTATTCTCAGATGTTCCCATATATCAGCCTAGTGAAAAATTCGATTGTCACCTTTTGGAAACACATTTTTCTGCTATGAACAAATAAGTTCTGCTTGAACTCCAGATTATAAATCTTGAGTATCTGGAGTATTCACTAAGGATGTGCTTAGACGGTATTTATTTGTGAAAGAAGGCTCTTGTTAATTGCATTTCATGACCACTCAGTTTTCTTTTTCTGTTGCACAAGGCTGTTGCTTTGTGCAATCTATGAATTAGTTTTGAGCTTTTTTTTTTTTGCTTATATCTTTAACAGAGGAGGCTTTCTGAGTCAGGGCATGTTGTACCATCTTGTCGAACTCTAACTTCTTAAAGAGCTGGGCAGGATTATCTTGTATGGAAATGTCTGTGTTTGAATCCTGCAGTGTCCAGCAAGTTCTGTCTTGTTCTGAGGCCGTCTGAAAGACAAAGAAGTAATTTCTCCTTTCCACTCAAGCCGAGGAGAAAATTTCAGTGGCCAGGATTACATGCAAAAGCAATCAATCAGCTTTGACTTGGCTTCATCTCATAAATTAGAGTTTATTGCTGATCCAATTAATTTGTAACTGAACATTCAGAATTGGAGACTGAGACTGATACTGTTCATAAGGCAAGCAGTATAGACAGTAAATATAAAACTTTTGACTGATTTCCATTCTTTTCAAGTACTTCTGAGGAAGGAGATAGCGTGGTCAGTCTGGAACCAGTTTAGGAAAAATTATACACTACAATACTATATAAACTCCTGGGTAGAAAAGATCTTAGAATCATAGAATCACCAGGTTGGAAGAGACCCACCGGATCATCAAGTCCAAACATTCCCACCAATCTCTAAACCATACCCCTCAGTACCTCATCCACCTGCACCTCAAACACCTCCAGGGAAGGTGAGTCAACTACCTCCCTGGGCAGACCGTTCCGTTGCCTAAGGACCCTTTCAGTGAAGAATTTTTTCATTATGTAGAGCCTGAACCTCCCCTGGAGGACCTTGAGGCCATTCCCTTCTTGAGCCTCGAAAAAAAAAAGTATGTTTCTCTGTGTAACAGGAGGATTCCTATAAAAAAAAAGGTCGAAGAAAGTGAACAGTGAGCCCTTGAGGCTTTAGTTGTTACAGGAAGCAGGGGAGCAGTGGATGATACATTCAAATGTAAAATCAAGAAAAATATAGAGTGGAAACACAAAGTCAAGGGCAGGTCCTCTATGCTGGGTAATAAGACAAAATGTTAGGAAATATTTCCAGGTTTGTAGCAACCTATTCTGTTGAGGATCAAGAAGCACTATTCTGTCAGCGGTAAAGTTTTAGGTTGGTGGCATCTGTCTAGAAACAGATCCAGAAAAATTGGTTCCATCCCTGGAAAAAAAAAATTAAATGAGTGCAAGAATGACTTAAAAGGGAAAGAAAAGGGACTTGGTCTAGAGTGATCATGTACTGTGTGTGTACATTTGTTTTGTAGCAGGTGGCAAAGGACATCCACTACCTTCTGTGTGTACCCCTTTTAAGAGCAAGTGAAAATAGAAAAAACAGGTGCAAAATATATTTCAGGGAAAACAAAATAAAGTGCATTTTGTGTTGTATGTTGACAGGGTGATGCATGATGAAGTGAGTGACACTGAAAACATCCGGAAGAATCTAGCCATAGAAAGAACGATAGTAGAAGGCTGTGATATATTACTAGATACCAGCCAAACTTTTATACGCCAAGGTAAGGTCTTCTTTAAAGCTATCTATATAATAATGAAAAAAATGCATTAAACCTGGCAGGGTGGCCATCCTTAGGCAGGTCACTGCACCAGGCACATGAAATGTCCTTGGACTACTCATAGTCCATGGAGGATAAAGCACAGGATGCCCTGATGACAACTAATTTTGGGCTGTAGCTGAACCACATTTCTGTGCTGACTTCTACAGGAACCATAAAAACCAGCAGTACATGAATGGTAAAGCACCCATGGGACAGCAAAGTACATACTGTCTGTAGTGTGATCTTTAAAGGGATGGAAATTGCATACAGCTCCACAGAGACTGGGGTTGCTTGGCTATTTAACATGACAGTCCCAGCTGATGACAACATTTGAAGGAAAGTGTAGGAGAAGCTTGAAGCTTTGTCAGTGGAGAAGTGATTGCTAGGAAAAAAATCAGCTACCGGTTGATCTCATTTTAATTCATGCTTTGTAAACATCTCAAATGGATACTGTGAGCATAGATAAAATACCTGAACGTACTCATTTTGTCTGTGGAGAGGTGCATTTTTGAGCTTCATTAGAATTTCAGTATAAATATAAACAGTGTTTCTGCAAGACGTCACGAAGAAAAGATGTACTGTTTTGCCAGAAAGGTAGGAATACTTCTAGTGTTAGCTAAACAGTAGAGGAAGAGCCATACCATATTCTTTTCTATGTATTGTGTATGGATTTGGAAACTCTTTCTGTTGAAGATAACACTTAGTGGAGGTAGTATTTGCTGTTAAGTATCAAAAAATTGTGATAAAATTACTTTTCCATCTTTTACTACTAGCAGTAAACTGGTTACAGGGCTTATGTGTTATGGCTTATTTTCATGGTAAAACAACAAATGTGGAAACTTCTTAACTAAATCCTGGGTTTCTACCATTTATGTGATAATTTACTTCTGGACCTTTTGTACCAAATTAATGGTTTTGTATATAGTAACTACAGACCTGGAGGATAGGAGTTTTGATAGGTACAAGATCTTTAATGTGTGGAAAGTTTTAAATGTATTTAGGAAAGGTTAGTAATGTACTTGAGGTTTTATTACTTTATGAAGCCTTTTCTAAAAAGCCTCAGCAGAACATTGTATGTTTAATAGAACCAAACACACAGCTGCTAATTAATAGGCTTTGTATAGATTTTGCAGTCCATTCTGTGTTTTGTAGTCATGTGGCCGAACAATGAAACTCCTATAATAAATTCTGATATTGTTTGTACAAGTCACTATTAAATTACTTGAATCTTCATTAAATACATGCATTTGTTATAACTGAAGTATTGAAAGAATTATCAATATGGGTTTGAGAAAAATTTAAAGTTGTTGTGTGGCATTTGCAGCCAAAAAGTGGCAGGGTTGTGATGCTCCTAGACAGACCTGTACCACCCAATTTAATTAAATTTTAGATTTTTTTAAAAAATATGATTGCAATGCTTTCTATTTACGAGTTTGTTAGGGGGTTTCTCCTTAGGGTTGACTGGTATTATTTTGTCTGTGTACCCACTGTTTCATCAGTAAAAACCCAGTATTTTTTTCTGTGGATAATAGTCTGAAAAAGATTATTGTTGGAGTGTTAGACCCAGGTCAGACCATAGTTTAAGTAAATGAAATATAGATTTATTTCTGGGCATACAGTCAAAGGACAAGACAGAATGTAAAAGAAGGATGTATTACAGTTTATCTTTTGAAATGTCCACTGCATGTGATTTTGTTGAAGGGCAGAAATCTGAATAGATCTGATGAAGTAACACAGAGCCCATTTTACTTTCACAGCTGACAGCGTAGTCAATTTGACAATGATGCCCACCTCTGATTTCAGTTAGCCTCCTATTCTTTGCATTGATCAGTGTAGACTGGTACAAGAAGCCTCTTCACCTTAAAGAACAGAGATGCCTTTACCTTTGTTCTGGATTTTTCTGTGAAGGTTAATTACAACTTTAATGTTTGTTATGTTTTTTACTCTCCTAAGAAGAGATTGATTCTCTTGGACTATGGAAGGTGCAATGTAGACTGAGGATTCCCCTTCAGGTTTCTTGGGGCTTCCTTTTCTCTGTCTCCTACTTTAATACAGACTTCATTATCAGGCACAGTGTAAGTCATGGCAAACATGGAACCTTTTCTTTAGAACTCTTAAGAAAGTATAGGTAATCTCAGTCTGCAATCTAACATTGGATGACACGCAAACAGTGTCTGATGTTTCTGCCATCAACTGCTATGAATTTCCCTGTGCTAATAAATACGTCACAATTGCAAAATCATGGAATAACTGAGGTTCGAAGGGACTTCTTTGGATTATCCAGTCCAGTTTTTCCTCTTCAAAGCAATGTAAGCTGAAGCAGGTTGCCCTGTACCATGTCCAGTTTGGTTTGAGTTGTCGCCAGGGATATAGACTCCACGGACTCCAAGTGAGCAAGCCTTTCCCATGTTTGACCGTCCTTACAGTGAAATTAAAAAGCATACAGAATGGAGAAGCCAGACTGAAATTGCTATCCAGCCAGTTACATGTAGGCTAAGAAATGCTTTTAAAAAAAGAACACAACCTTTTGTATTTCTTGGATTAAACAAAGGCTAATACAGTGACTATTCTGGCAGTACTGAAGTACTGAAAATGCTTAGGTCTGTAGCTGGATAAAAATTCCTGAGATTACACTGTTTGTCCAAACTGTACTCTTAATGAGTGTTCTAAAATTAGCCCCACTTGCTCATTGCAACTGTACACTTGCCAGTTGTGACTATTTTTTTCCTTAAGAGGAAATCTGTAGTAGAGTGCATGGTGGGCAAATGCACAGTTTTGTTAATAACAAAAGCTTGATGGGAATGTATGGTGTCCTTGCTTGATGTCAACCATGCAGCATGTATGGAAGACATGTTTCTCTCTGTAAATATTGAGTGCCAAAGAGACATAACAAATTATCCATTTTCTGCATTAAAAAAAAAGCTAGTTGCCTTTGACTTGCCTTATTAAACAGTAGCACTTCAGCTCCATATAAGAACACAATTTAACCTTCAGCCCAATGTAGCAGAACAGAATATAGTACTCCTGAAAGAATTTTAATGACAATTAAAAAATGAAGTGAAATCTATCTGTAAAGTTACATCCATAAGCGTTATACTAAGAAAAAAAGTGGAAATGAAATGTACAGATTGAATATAGTTACTTTAAATGTATAGAGGGAATTTCAGAAGAATAATTACACTGACAGTCTTGTGATAAGGAGTTGCCAGCAACAAAGCTGGTGAAGGGGCTGGAGAACAGGCCTTATGAAGAATGGCTGAGAAAGCTGGGGGTGTTTAACCTGGAGAAGAGGAGGCTGAGAGGAGACCTCATTGCTCTCTACAATTACCTGAAAGGAGGTTGTAGAGAGGAGGGTAATGGCCTCTTCTCTCAAGTGACAGGGGACAGGATAAGAGAGAATGGCCTCAAGCTCTACCAGGGGAGGTTCAGGCTGGACATTAGGAAAACATTATTCACAGAAAGGGTCATTGGGCATTGGAACAGGGTGCCCAGGGAGGTGGTTGATTCACCTTCCCTGGAGGTGTTTAAGGCATGAGTAGACGAGGTGCTGAGGCACATGGTTTAGTGTTTGATAGGAATGGTTGGACTTGATGATCTGGTGGGTCTCTTCCAACCTGGTGATTCTATGATTCTATGATTTTGCTATGCCAGATAGCATAAATTTCGAACATATTAAATAACTTAAGGTTAATTAAATATATAGAGGGAGCTAAGCCTGGTGATTCTATGATTCTATAAGCGTAGAAAAATATTGAGTGGGTAAATGGTAGCTCTCTCAGTTACCTTAATTTCTGTTTGTTAGTTTAAGATTATGCATGTGAACTTTGAACAAGATAATTTTTTGTTTTTTGACAATGCAGGGTAAGAGTTAGCAACCTAGTATTTTATGCATAATTCTTTCAGGTTTGCATTGTGTGAAGATGCTGCCCTGAGTTTGAGCACTGATTGGCTATACTGTCTTTTTGCTTTTGAAAGAGTTAGTCCAATATCTGTCTCTTTACACTCGTTTTGTTGCCATTACTTACTTTGCATCATCACTGGTGCTTTTTTGACCTTGCAGTGAGGCATATCAGGGAACCAAGCTACTTCTTTGTAGCATTAGCTTTTTGCTGGTTTAGCTTTATTAGCTATCTAATGTTGGAATAATATGAGAACCAGTGTAAGTTTGACAGTAAGGATAGATGTGTGGGAATGAGGTTAGGAGGTGTCTTGGCTGCCCTGAAAATTGTCTCACAAAATCTTTCCTTTGATACATAGAGAAATTGAGATTCACCACCAAATTTAACTTAGATCCAAATTCAGTATTTATACATGTGGTGATATCACCCTGAAAAGTTGGTCAGAGGCTGGTTTTGAGGTATGAAATGGCAAAGAAGCAAGGCTATCCCCAGTCTAGAGTTCTGCAGAGCATAAATTTAGGCTTATGTAACCAGGTTCAATTTAGTTCAGAAGTGTTTTACTGGTAACACATTTTAGATGAGCTGTAGAGATCTGAAAATTATGCAAAATAAGATAAAATTAAGAAATGTGTTTCATTTCCATCTCTTGCATGCAGGCACATACATATACAAACTTTTATTTCAAAACTTGTTCTTTTCATCCTCTGTCTCTGTGGCTTGTAAATAGTGCAACTTTTGCAAGTCTAAAAGCTGTCAAAAGTTTGATTTGCTGTGCAGCTTCATTTTCTGATCAATGTGATATCAGTGTGTTTAAATTGCATTAAGAATTTGCCCAAGATTTAATATTAATCTAGACCGTACTTGATTGTGTCTATTTATTGGAAAAAGCAAAGTGAACTTGTGCAAAAAAAAAGATCTTTCACTTGTGCTGAAAACAGATGCTGATATGTATTGATGATGGCTAGAATGAAAAGTTGCATTAATTAATGCATTAACCCTTTAAACATGGCCTACTAGAAATTACTATAGTACAGTAAATTTTGCATCTTTATTGCCAGGTTCCCTTATTCAAGTCCCTTCAGTTGAGAGGGGAAAACTTAGCAAAGTTCGTCTGGGATCATTATCTTTGAAGAAAGAAGGAGAAAGGCAGTGCTTCTTATTTACAAAACATTTTTTAATTTGTACAAGAAGTTCAGGAGGAAAACTGCATCTTCTCAAGGTATAGACTTTATGACTCAGTTTACAAAATAAAAACAGAAGCCTGGTGAAATGTCAAAATTTTATGACTTTATAGCTTTAATCTGAGATTTGTATGTGCTATAAACAGAAGTGAAGTGATGCACAGCAATTAACTGCTTTGCCTTCTCATTGCAAATAATAGAGTTCAGCCAAAGTTCTTCTAACTAGTTTTTTTTTTCTAAAACCATGTATTTCTAGTAAGCTTGGATTAGAAACGAGTCATTGGTGCATCTTTGTGTAAGCTAGTGCTGACTGTAAGTCAGTTTTCAGTGCATAAATCAGCCAGTGCAATCAGCCCTGTGCAATTACCAAAAAATATTTTTCAGAACTCTAATTAAATTAATTTTAAAAGTCAAATCTGGTTTCCTGAACAACACATTCTCATAAACTGAAAGCTCTTCTAGGAACATTCTATTTATACTTGTTGAGAATCAGACCTTCATAGTACTGACTTGTGAATAAAGAGATGTTGGTAGTTAGCAGAGTGGATTATGTTAAATAGAGTTTTAATTTGATAGACACTTATGAGAATTTATTAAGGCTGTTTGTATGCTTTCTCACTTTGCACACCTGAAATAGTTCAAGTATTTTGCAAAGTAAATAAAATATAACTGAATCTTTAAAATTATCTTACCTGTATTATGTTAAAATTTAGGAGAAGATTACATTCCAATTACCATTTTTGAAACTTGCAAACAAATCTGTATACGAGATTAATTATAGTGTACTAAAAATGAAGGAATCTTTGTACATTTGTGTATATTATTGATTTGTTGAATTAAGAAAAACATTGTATTTAATCTGCCTGGGTTTTAGTTCTTGAGGAAAAATGTGCATCATTAAATTGATGTATCTTCCTAAGAGCTCTGAATAATGTAAAATCTTAGACTAAGTTATATCAAAATTTAAAAATAACTATAATGAAAAATAGGAATACGTGTCAGAATTGGTGAAAATGTGCTTTGTTTTCATAGACAGGAGGTGTTCTGTCTTTAATAGAGTGCACGCTGATCGAGGAGACAGATGCGAGTGATGATGATTGTAAGTTAAATTCAGCTGTTTGCAGTAATTACAATCTCTAGTTTCTTAAAATTTGTACCCTTTGTTTATTATTCAGAAGAACAAATTTATATGTTTCCCCCTTTCATGAGACCAGAGGAATACAGTAAACTGATTCAATAGAATACATGCTTTAATACTGGATATGCTGGTTTGGATGAGGGTTTCTTTTATTACATTCATTCTTGCTGTTGACGTCCCACATAGAATTTTCAAACAGACTGGCTGATGGAATGTGACAAATTATTTGCTGACTTTTGCATATAAGTTCACTTGGAAGATCTCAGAAAGAAAAATACATTCCTTTAAAGAAGCAGCAGATAATTGCGTTTCTTAAATACATGGGAGTTGAGCGGGTTGGAAGAATTAGTGGAAATTTTTGTCTTGAAATCCCTGCAAATATTGACTGCAAGCTTGTTCAAATGAAATAACAAAACACACTTTCGAGCAGGTTTTATTGTTACTCATTTTGGCTTCCATCCTGCAGTTTTAAGCAAGTTTTGCATTTGAATTGTGAAAGTGGTTGATTAATTTCAGTAATACTTCTAGTATGTTGAGATTATATCTTCTAGAAATGTTACGACTTTATCCTTATTTAGTATCTTTAAAATTAATGTGCAGCAACTCTCACAATCGCATGCTTGCAACTTTTTTTGTATTTGATGCATGTGAAAAATAGAATTAGTTTTGGATCCCCAATTGTGTTTGCTCTTTGTCAGAGAGGTGTCTTAAACAAATTTCTATTTTAAAGGAAACTATTATTTTCTTTGTTTTATAGTCTGACATGTCACATTTTGACTTCCCCCCCTTTTCTGGCTCTAAAGCAAAAGGTTCTGGACAAGTGTTTGGACATCTTGATTTCAAGCTTGTCGTTGAACCTACGGATGCTCCTCCTTTTACTGTTGTCCTTTTAGCCCCATCACGACAGGAGAAAGCTGCATGGACAAGTGATATAAGTCAGGTAACTCAATGTGTGCTTTACAGTGTTTGCACTGAGATCTTAGTTTGCTCTGTATTTCTGAAAACTAATCCAAGAAAGGATTGTTGATTTCTTGAGGGCTGACATGCTGTTAATATATATAAAAAACCCTTAGTGTTACCTATTCTCAAAATTCTGCCTTTGTATTTGAATTATCAGTAAGATGTGTTTCTTAGTGAAACAGCTGGGATATAAAATATAAAATTGTCATTTGACAATCATAATACTAATGGTAGTCATGTCTAAAGAGAGCCCATCCAGATTTGTATTTTGATTTAAGAAGAGGGATAGTACTTTCTTGCTTGTAACTTTCATACACATCAAAAATCACCTGAGAGTCCTGAAAATGATACTATATCACAGCAGTAATTACATCCTATGCAGAGAGATAATGAGATAAACTCTTTTTGCACCAAAAATAATACTAACAGGCACATATAAATAATTACTAAACATTCTGACAGTATGCAGGAAGTGTTTATATTGTGAGTGAAGAAAAGTTGTGTTTAAATACTTTAATGTCATGGGTAAAACTATGCTTTTGGCTAAAAAAATAGTAGACAAACTTCTATCAGAATCCATCTGGGGAAAGAAGTTGTATACACTAAGAAAAAAATCTGAATCTGGTTTAGAGATTGGTGGGAATGGTTGAACTCAATGATCCAGTGGGTCTCTTCCAGCCTGGTGATTCTATGATTCTATGAACTTTTAAATAACCAGATCAGAGTTAAGGCTATTACTGTTTTGTTTATGCATGCAACCAGCAATTGCAGAGATGTCTCATAGTTCTGAATTTGAGTCTTATCGTCTATTAATTTCAAGATAATGGTTGATAAGACAAATATCAGTGTGGAATATGGTGAATTCCTAAAGATGTTACCTTTGCTGGCAACATGTCTAAATGAATTATCATCATAATGAGCAGAAATTACTCAAAAGTAAGTATTATGAGTTACTTTCTTCTGGACTATCTTTTTTAAATCAGGAAAAAAAAAGGATACTGTGATGTTAGGGAAAAGCTCCACAGCTGACTTGAGAGCTGAATGCCTGCAAGGCTTTTAAGTATCTTAGCAAGGTAAACATGTAAACAATTGCTAGCTGCATACATCTGAGAGAGCAAAAGGTTGGCCAGACTGCCAGGGGAACAGTCAGAAGGGCTTCTCCCTTGATCCGTTCGAGAGAGGAGATCTCCTGGACTTTGAATACAGGGGTATTCTGAAGAGGTATGGAACCAACAATTAACAGAAGCTTATATGCCTGAGAAAACTGATATCTATTAGCATTTTGAGGTAGAAAAATCTTCTCCAGCCTTATAAAGGAAAAGACCGAAGCGATGCTGAGGGGATAAACATATTTAAAAATGGAATAAGGAGGGGCACAAGATGCTGTGCAGACTGCACAAGGCATTTGGGGTATGAATGGGTACCATCATTTACAAACAGCAGTCGAACCAGTTGACTTGGTCCTTATGCTCAGTCTGGAGACCAAGAAAATAAAACAAGAAGCATGCCACCTAGCTTTTGCTGGAGGAAGAAAATTTGGGGTGAGCATTTGGATAATGGTTGAGAATTTCTAAGTAATGGAGACCACTGGGCTCTTGAAAACTGAATTTTCCTTCTGACTGAACCAATTGCCATCAGAAATGTCATAAATTACTGAATTGATTGCCCAGAAGCTTTTTTTTTTTTCTCTCTTTAAGCCTGGCTACAATCCTCAAGGAGGACATAGGAACTATGCTAACAAAAAAGGCATACAAAAAGTAGGTTTTCAGTAAAGAAAGTATACATGTAGTTGCTGTTCACTCGTAGTATTAGTGTTGATGTCCAGAATTCTGCATATTATTAAATTATATATGCAGAAGACATATAAGTCATATTTGTCTATATGTTTCTTTTGAGGTTTCTTAGATTTTGAAGGAATTTAGTTCCTTTCATGCAAACTGCATGCTTCTTATGAAAAATGAATGGGTTTTTGTTGATGCTGAGGAAGCCTCCCCTCTTCTAGTTTGAGCTTGTTCTCCTTTGGTCCTTGGTCTCAATTACACTTGTTCCTCAGCTAGAAAGAAAATAGCTATCAGGAAAGTGATCAATGCTAGCTCAGCCTATGCAGACTAAGGATAACAGACTAAAAACTGAGCTGAATTACCTTAGGCAGTTTTATGTTTGGTGCTGAGGGCTTCTTTGCAACATTCAAAATTCTTATGGGGCAGTTATGTGTTTTCATGAGATATGTTATTCTCAGTACTTTTACGCAACAATTTGATCAAATTACAATGTAAAATGTTACAACTGCACTTTTCAAAAACTCTTAAATATCTGAATTTAAAAATATATATTTTAAACCTGGAGAGGCCTCTTGTTATCTTGTTTGACCAATCTAACGTAGATGAATATTTTGCTATGAGATTTTCCAAAACCAGCAGACTGTTTTTCTTCTTCTTTATTTTTTATTCTTAAGGTTAAAATCTATAGTTGTATGAGAATTTTGGAAACTCCTTGTCATTGATGTAAATAAATACTTGGTTTTGTGCATATACATATGATACTAGATGAATCAAGCTAGAAAGTATGATAGATACAAGAGTCCCGTAGTGTTATGTAGTGGGTATTCCTTACAGACCTTATAAGCCTGATTCGCTACCCAACTGTCTGCTGACTTCCAACACCGAGGCTCGTGGTGCTGTTGTTTTAACTGCATAAAAGTACAAACCAGAAGATAATGGTGTTCAAATTACTTTGAGCTATCCCTATGCACCACAAGCACTGAACTGCTTTGAGACTTGGAGAACAGCTTATGCTTAATTTGTAAAATTATACTGACCATAAGACAGCCTGTAGTTTCTAAAGCTGTATGTGCTGTGATGCTGACACAGGAGTGTCTTTCCAGCTTCTAATACCTAGCCCAAAAATTTTATATGAGAGTTTTCAAGGAATGACTTGAACAGCATCTCCATAGCTATGTTTCACCATAACAACACCACTTGAATTCGTTTTTACAAGTGTTTTTCTAGAAACTACTTGTATTTCTCCTTGGTCTTCTTGTACAGTGCAGAGATTAAGGTATTAGTGTGTATATAAAGTATGTATACATAGTGTTTGTGTATAAAGTTTCTTGCAGTAGTGATTTCTCAAACTTAATACGAGTCCAGGAAGTGCTAGAAAGATTGAATTTTGTTCAGTTTCAAAGGAACTTAAAAGGAAATTTCACTTCTAACTCAGAATACTTAATCATGTGGAAAAAAGGATGCTGAGCTGAATACCCAGAGTGTGCTGGTAAAGATGCAGGGACTTGCAGATGTGAAAATCAAAGGAAGAAGATGATAGAAGCATGTCAACTATAATTCTTGCATTACTGTTTTCATTTAGGAAAATACCTTGTACAATAAGTCTGTGCCCTGAAAAGGCAATGCTTTTAGCTTACAGTGATATTAAAAGCTGTGGAAGTAAGTGCTCTTACCCTGTGTAGTGAGTTTAATAGTTTTCAATCTTCATTTTCACAGTGCATTGATAATATAAGGTGCAATGGATTAATGACCATAGTGTTTGAAGAAAACTCTAAAGTCACGGTGCCACATATGATCAAGTAAGTAGAGCATTTTTGCCCCCAGGGAATAAAGTAGAAAGTTTGTTTGTTTGTTTGTTTTTTAATAGAAGTTTCAACAAAATAAAATATGTATTTGGAAAATATGACCTTTTAAATTTTCTTTCCCTGATTTTTCTTGCATTAACTCAGTATACTAAAACATGCCTTTTCAAATTGCTTGTTTGAAATGATAGCAATGATTCAAAATGTCAGACTCTTGGAACGTATATGAACATAGGTCAGATTTTTCTGCTATTCATGAGATTGACTTCTGTTATGCTTCAGATGAATGATTTTATTCTCTATTACATTTTCTCTGTAATACCATTCATAATTTCATTAATTGTATTTTAAAATATCTTCAAACTTTAGAAGACTGCAGAAAAGTATAATTTTCAAAGTTATTTTGTTGTATTAGCAAAAATATTTCTTCTCTTAGTTTCTCTTATTTCAGAAAAAACAGAAATTATCTCAGAATTTTAACTGATCACATCAAAGTAACATCATTAATCACAAACCTACTTCCTTCACCCTTGGAGGATTCTTTCAGTCATTTTAATAAGTAATTTTTATTTGTAGATGCCAATTTCTCAGTACAGGATTCCAAATTTCTGACACAAATTTACCTCTTGGATCCTCTAATGATCCGTATTTACATGAATTTTACCTACTATTATCCCATATAAATATTAAGGAACAGAACATAGGGACAGAAAGATGAGAATTTTCTTTCCTACTGTTATCTGTCACTAGGCCATTTCTCTGTCTTTGTTATACACCATATCTCAGATGCCTCGTTTATAATTGTTGTCTCTTCTTTCTTGCTTGTATTTAGAAATGAAAGAGAGACAACATCTGTGAATAGGCTATTAGGAGACATATCTTTGCTGCCTGGAAAGAAGGCATTTTATTATCTTCAGTTTTATTTCAGTCTGTAAACAATTCTGTTACCTGCTGAAAAAAATACATACATCTGTTTTCAGGTTGTAGAGTACAGCAAGGTCTTAATCCCAGTGTTAAGAGAAAGAAATATTTATTAAAAAAAACATACAGGATTTTAATAACAGATGCGGATTTGGTGTTCTTTTTCTGAGATTTTAGTCCTCTCATTGTTAGCAGACATTGACTACTAAAGTTAGATGTTATTGGATGAAATAAATAAAAATTGCAGGTTTTCTGAGGGCTCAACTTGAAAAAGAATTTTTTATTGTTTTCTTTATGTAATGTATGGTAGAAGTGTGTGGAATTTCTTGAACCCATATTCTAAGAAAGTTCCATATTTTTTAATGAACACATCAGGTATGTTTGAGAGATGCTTTACCAGTATCTATCCTGGTTTTCAACAAACTAAGCCTAAAACTAGATAAAGTTAGGCAAAACTGAATTTGGGAAAAAAACTACTATGAATAGGGTTATGTAAATTACTGATTTTTGTCTTGCTGTCTCAACAAAAATAAGTCCAAGTTATTTATTTTTCACTGAAGCAAAGCCTTTCCACGGACTCTACTTTGAAATTTGAGGCGTTTCATGCTGTACCCTTTTCTTTTTTTCAAAGAAAACCCACATAATTTTTCAAGCTTGAGGTCAGTTATTACCTTGCAGATGAGCCTTAGTCAAGGAGTTCATTTTACTGTCTTTTGCTAGAATCTGTTACTTTATTTAGATAAAGGTAGATACCAGTAGAAAAAATTGCAGTCAGTTCACTATGAATCTATAGTGAACATCTAGTAATTTAAGCCTGAGAGAGATAGGAAGGGACAATTCTGCCTGCATGTCAGAAATCTAAGCATCGTTGATGATTTCCTAGAATTTGATATGTAAACTAATTATTTGCCAGAAATAAAATTTAAATTCCCTTAGTTATGACATAAAATATAACTGAGTGGAAGCACATGTTGCTGCAGATTAAGAGTTGATGAAATACAAGAACACATGTATATTTGTTGCTACTGTGTAGATACCACTACTGTACCACAGTCACTCTCCCTCTTTGGTAAAATGTTCTAAATTTAATTTTTATGTAGATCTGATGCTCGTCTTCATAGAGATGACATCGATATCTGCTTCAGCAAAACACTGAATTCTTGCAAAGTACCCCAAATTCGTTATGCAAGTGTCGAGCGCCTGTTGGAGAGACTAACAGACTTGCGATTTCTAAGTATTGATTTCCTGAATACTTTCCTACACACTTACCGCATATTTACTACTGCAGCTGTTGTACTGGAAAAACTTTCAGACATATACAGACGGCCCTTCACTTCCATTCCTGTCAGGTGAGTTCTGTGGTTTTACCCTTTTATTATAGACTTATTACAGCATTCCCATTGTTGTTAGCTTATTTTTACCATGATTTTCTGTTATATAAATAATCTAAGACAAAAAATTCTTCCTTTGTAAATAGGATGTAAGTTTTTAGGTAACTCTGTCACAACTTTAAAAAAAAAAAGCCCAGGTTTTTAAGGACTAAATGTAATAAAGATTTTGCAGTGCCTTTTGCATAAAATATGCTTGTGTTTCCCTTTCAGTCTGTTCAATGTCTGTTACTGTTTGTTGGGTTTTTGTGTTTCTTACTCTCAGGTCTTTGGAGTTATTCTTTGCTACCAGTCAAAATAACAGAGGAGAGTACCTGGCTGACGGAAAGTCACCACATCTCTGTCGCAAGTTTTCTTCTCCTCCTCCACTGTCACTCTCCAGAACTTCCTCACCTGTCAGAACCCGAAAACTGTCATTGACCTCACCACTGAATTCAAGGATTGGTGCCCTTGATCTCTCTACTTCATCTGTGGCAAGCAGCCCTACCTCGACCTACAGCCCAGCCACCTCCCCACCACCAACAGGTAGTAAAGTACCACTGGACCTTAGCAAAGGACCCTCCTCTCCTGAGCAAAGCCCTGGGTCCATAGAGGACAGCTTGGAGAACCCTCGTGTTGACCTCTGTAACAAGCTGAGGAGAAGCATTCGAAGAGGTATTACATACCCGCAAAATACTGAATGTTACTTTTGATAAATAGGGTAATCTCTATAATAGGCTTGACTTTTATCAAGTTACTGCTGAGAAGTTGTTTTGCATGTCTTGTCTTTTCTCCTGATCACCATTAGTTGTGTTGTGAACTCAAATGCTTCGCACTCTGTTTCTTCTCTAGCAGTGGTTGTTATGCACTCTCTGTTTCCACTGCTTTGTCGTTTCTCTGTAAGATTAGCAGTGTGGCAGAATGACCTTGTCTGTTTTCACTCCAGCAGATTGTTAAGGAGAAAGGCAGAAGGAAATATTTAATGCCGATTATACATTCTGAGGTGAACAAGTTTGGAGCAGTACCATTACTACAGGAGGTAGATTATTAAGATAAAAAGAATAGGGATGTAAAGATCTAACGGCCTTAATATCTGTATGTAAAAGTGCTAGTTTTCCAGAAAGATTTCATCGCTAGTCCAAGCAAATAATTTATGTAATGCACTTGTCATCTGTCCAGGAAGCAGATGTCTAAAATAGATTAATTGCTCCTGTGCAAATGCCTGCTTTCTTGTATGTATTGTGTAAGGCACCTTGGAATAGGTACTTCTTTCAGAGGACTAAAGTTAGTTGATTTATATCTTACTAATTGCATCTAGAATGGGATCATTGTGTTTCTAGATGGCAAAGCAAGAAAGTAACTCTAATGTAGTATGATGCATGAAAGTGTGCTTATTGTTCTTTGTGGATATAGGAGTGCTCTTCTAAATTTGAGTAGAAGTATCTAGGTTTTTTTTTGGTTACATTAAACAGAAGATGAGGAAATAAAAAAGACTATTTTAATCCTAAAATTCATGTTTAGAAATGATCTTACATGGCCTGGACTTACAGTCTGAGGAATTTGAACTGTAAATCTGAACAAAATGTAGCTAAATCTTGTCTGCAGGCACTGTAACAATCAAAACTGATATAACCTAGGAAAAAAGAAAAAGAAACTACCAAACATAAACTATGAAAAGTATCATTGAAGCATTATGTCTGCTTCTTACTGATGAATTGAAACAAGTGCTCTGTAAGAAATTTTGTATTGTATTGTGCAGAGGTATTGTTTTTACAGAATATTTTCTATTTTTTTAAAAATCTTTTTAACAGACAAATTAGCCTTAGCATTGTACAGTCTTTGCCCATGCTTTGTGCTTTCATAAAATGTTGTTTGGCTCTTAATCACTATGTTTCTGTATGCTAAATGTTTTACATTAATAGTATAACAGACTGTTTATATATATAAATGATAGTATTTGCTATTTAGAGTTGGGCAAATTCTTCTTGTGCACTGATGTAACCCCATTCGTATCACTGTGATAGCACAGCATGTCCTAAATTTAGGCCATACTTTTAAATGAATTGTTCAGAGGTAACTGCAGTCTTAGGTGTAATGTCTTTTGCTATACAGTGTGAAGTAAACTAGTGAAGAGTATGTTTATCTGGACCTAGTGTTAGGACTAGGCATTGTTGCATGGGTATTCAGATTTTGCATTCCAGTCTAGCAAAGCTGGAAGTGTCATCTGGGCAGCATGAGGAACATTTGGAAATGGCATGAGCCTCATATAAATGCTAAATTGCTGTCTGTGCCATGTTTCCAGTCCCAGTGGGGATTGCTTGCTGAACAGTTTGAACTCTGGGGTGATTTGCAGCTAGATAGCTCTGTTCTGCAGGGGGGAAGCCTTTTTGTCACCCAGATGGGTATGCATGTTAGAGGAAGAGGAGGAAGTTTAAAAAGAAATCTCACAAGGAGAATGCAAAATGGGGAGTAGGAGAACTACCAAATGTTAGTTTGCATGTTTCCTATTGTACCTGAAGAGTTTCTTTGTTTCTGAAGGTTTTTTGGCTTAGAAGACTAGTTCTACTTAATCAGGATTCATCACACTCTTATGGTTAATACTGTTGTGCTGATACTGCTAGATTTCCAAGAAAACAACTATGTCTTTCTCTGAATCCAATATAACTGCAACTTATGCTTTCCAGGACATATTATTATGGTGGTGGTTGTTCTCCTTGAATATTTTCACTTACATCTTGAAATTTCCACTTTCTTTGCCCACTTCCAAACTGGTTGTTTGCTTTCAAAGTTTTTGTTTTCCAAATGTTTGTTTATATATATCATATATTCAATATTTAATCTGCAGGTGCATTCATATGAAATGTAGGATATATTTTATCGGGTTGTTTTCCCTTATTTTGGAAATAGCATTTCTGCCGTTGGTATAGAACTGCTCCATGGACTAATCTGCTCTCCAATGCTGTTGGGACATTTTCTTGGGTAGTTTTTTATTACACATAGTTATCAAACAAAGATTATTTTCCCTCGTTCATATAAAATCTATGGGTATCCTTATTACATGTGTGATTCATTGCATAGTCTGCTGACTTAAACTGCAGTCTTATGCAAGGTATTCTTAAAACTGACAGCTTGCTCGTTTCCTCTAAGTTCTTTATTAATGAGCTTTTGTGTGACTATGTCCTTTAGCTCCATCCCGACAATAATAATTGCTGAATCTTCTTAATGCAAAAGTTTCATCACAAATTCCAGAAGCAGTACTGTTTAAAACAAACATATAAACCAGAGATTAAACATAAACAACTTTGTGTTAGATGGTAGTTAGTTGATTTTGAAACATGGGTATTAAGTTCCATTTTTTAAACATCTTTCAGTGAAGCCTCCTTGGATGTATGTATTCTTCTTGATCAAGGCAATACAGTTCACGTTGTTCAAAGCTGATCATTTGCAGACTTTCTATCTTTCAATGTTTATAAACTGAGAGTCCTGACTTACTCACATATGCCTCAGGCTCTACTGAGTCATTCCATATCTAAGACAAACTAACCTGACTAAACTCTGTGCTTTGAAAAAGCATATCTTAAAGCTGTATACCCTACGTCCC
This sequence comes from Piaya cayana, assembly GCA_013389865.1. NCBI lineage: Eukaryota > Metazoa > Chordata > Aves > Cuculiformes > Coccyzidae > Piaya > Piaya cayana. The sequence goes on along the minus strand of WAAB01007374.1, from coordinate 10,866 downwards.
TATGCCTCTTGGTATTTTCAAAGAATACTATAATGTAATGTAATGTAATGTAATGTAATATAATATAATAATATACAATATAATATAATGATATATAATAATATATAAAGATTTGGAAATGATGAATGATCATGTGAGTATTAACATTTATTCTCTTTAAAGCAGCAGTTCTAGAATCTGTTTCAGTGGACCGGACAATTCCTGAAAGCACCTCAGCCGTAGACACTACAGAGCTTTCCCCATGTCGATCCCCTTCAACACCACGTCACCTCCGCTATCGTCAACCAGGAGGTAAGAACCTGATGTCTCTTTCCCTTATCAGTCATCTTAAAGAGTTTAAATACTGTAGCTGTAATCCTTACAGTATATTAGAAAATAATAATGTTTGTATAATGTGTTCTGCTTTTATTTTCCCTATTTCTCAGGTATTTTAAAAAGCCATTAGAATGTGAATCATGCCTTTTCATTTGTATAGTAATAACAAGAGGCTTGGCAGCATATTGGTACTCTGGTATGATGAAATGTTCTTAAACAGCTCAGACAGGTTGTGTCCAAGTTCAAGACTAATACTGAATCAGCCCTATTATAACAAAATGCTCAAGACCTTGACAATTTTTTTTCAGCTACTAAGGGGACATATTTGAAACATTACATGCAATCATGAAATACACAACACCCATTATTGTCAATGGAGTGTGACTGTGTCTGCTTCTTTGTATAACACTGAACATTTACAGATGGTGTCACGTTATTCGTTCCAAAATTTGAATAAGCTACTTGATTAAAAATGAAAAATGAGAGCTGGAACTTCTCAAATGGCTCTCATGTGGCTCTTTGAAATCATTACCAGAGGTGTGAGCTACATCCATGAACGCTTAAAGTGCTGCCATCTCATGCAAGCTAGATTTCTAGGCAGTTATTTCAACTTAATAGAAACAGAGCAGAGACTTCTCAACTGTTAATAAGCTGGTGAGACATTTCAGTTTTAATCAGTAGTAATCTTCTGTTATTGGGCATGTTTATGGTGAGATGACAAGATTTGGGAATAGGAAACTGTGGGGAACAGTGCCGTATAATCTGAGTACCAGTCAGAAGAAATATTCACGGCATTCCCCATGGAGAAAGTTTGATAAGTTATGCAAAACTGTACTCATTCTGAGTAATGACCTAGTAAATATGTGAATCTAGTAATTGGAAGTTAGTTAATATGTTTGGTTCTCTAACATAATTTTTTTATTTGGGTTAATTTTCTGCACCATTAGTTTTGTGTTTTTTTCTTTTTCTGATAGGTTGCTTCTTGTTCCTCACCTGAGAATTGTCTTAGATATTTTTCTGGAGCAACATTAATTATGCTGAGCTGGAAATAAAACTTAGATCACAAATACAATTATGATAGTTTTATTTCTCTAACTGTAAAATCCCCTGGCAATGAAATAATAAGATATTCACAAAGTGTAAACATTATTGAGGGTTTTAGGTATTATTGTGGCCTAACTTGAAAAATATGGAAAGTATGTAGAAGCTGGTAACTTTTTTCTGTTTCTTTTCAGTACAAACAGCTGACAACAGTCACTGTTCCGTTTCTCCTGCTTCTGCTTTTGCTATTGCCACAGCTGCAGCAGGGCACGGGAGTCCACCAGGTGAGAGAAATGTGCTGTACAAAAGAGAGATGCCAATAAGATAACCTAGGTCTCAAAAGAGCTTACATATCTGCATCCTAAGTAGTCCCTGATTTGTCACTTTAATCTGTGGGTGTTCTGAGTCTGGAATCTTGTCAGATTTGTGTAGACAGTGGAGTACAGCATTCACAGATAATTGGAGCCTTGATTTCTAGTTATACGGCCATTATGAAGATATTTGTAACGTAACTCATTTAATTGAAAGTGAAATTGACCTGTAGAAATGATTAAAACAGCTTAAGACAGGTTTTGTTTCCAGCTGTGACAGTCCTGAAGTTTAGGTTAATGAAGCAATTTATGTCACTGAAGAGTAATATCATTTGGGCTGTTTATGTACCACCCTGCCCTGGGGTGTTGGCAGCAGCAATCACTGTGTCTACTTTAAAGAAGGAAAGGATGAGAATGTCTTCAGAAATATCTTCTACAACATGAAACCTGACAAATGAGGACTCCATACTATACTACACACCTTCAATAAACTCATGTGAGCTTTGTGCCTTTGTTCTGTGGAGTCTTGAGTTGGTAAGACTAGTCAGTGAGGTGAGACTCCACCTTCAATGTTGTGTTCAGTTCTGGGCCCCTCACCACAAGAAGAGTGTTGAGGCTCTGGAACGNTCCCTGGAGGTGTTTAAGGGAGGGGTGGATGAGGTCCTGAAGGACATGGTTTAGTGTTTGATAGGAATGGTTGGACTCAGTGATCTGGTGGGTCCTTTCCAACCTGGTGATTCTATGATTCTATGATCCCTCAGTGAATCTTGCCTGAATAGTTAATGAGATTTGTGGCTTTTTTTTTCTTTCCATTGCTCCCTGACCTCACTGCTGCAGATGTTATGATGTACGCCATTCATTATACTCCTATGTGGAACATGGCAGGTGAAGTTAAGTGGTGATAAATACTAAAGGATGCACATGAGGAAAATTATCTGAGCTCTACATCTAGGAGGATGGGCTCTGTACTGAACATTGTCACTCTGGATCGAGATCTGAGGGTCACCACACACAGTTTCATTGAAGCATGTAGAGCTCAGGAGGAGTCAAATAGGTAAAGGGAATCATCAGGAAATAGTAGGAAAGAAAAAGAGCCCTAAATACAGAAGACCATTATGCTACTTCAGTATAAATGCAAAATTTGCACATGTATTGAAGACACATATTGAAGATTATGTACGCTTGCAATGCATCCTGTTTTGAGACAACTGGATAAGAAGCTTGAGAGCTTGTAGTGAAGGATGAGTGGAAGTGTGATATGACTTCTGTGCATTTGAAGTTTAAGGAAGAGATGACTTGAAATGTTGATGAGAAAGTTCTGTAAAGTCATGGACATCACTGGGAGAGTTAGTAGACATCTGGGTTTTTTCTTATGCAAGAGATAAAAAGCATTGGGTTAATTTCATGAGGCCAAGTCTGTGGTTTTTGTCCAATGAAGAGAAGACCTTTGAAATTCTCTTGAAGGACATTGTGAAGGGAAGAGACTTACTCAGGTTCAAAAAATGGATGGCTACCTGCAAGTGAGAACCATTAGTAATTACTGAACAGACAAACTAGAACAGGTTCAGTAGCTGAAATCATTGGATGTAGTGGGAAAGAACTAGGAGGTTGGAGTCACCTGTGTGTCTTCTGTTCTCACCATTCTTGAAGTATTCTGGCTTCTGGCTATTTTGTTTCATCTGTGCAGTGTGTGATCTCTTAGCTCTTCTGAACTTCCCATCTTCCAGTTCTGACTATACAGAGATGCATGGGGCAGGCAGGTTAACATATTCATTGGAAAGCACTATAGTCACACACTCTAGCAGAACCAGACATGAAGAATATTTAACCATCTCCTGTGGAGGGTGATGGCTGAAGCATTTTAGAATTGCTCTCTGCATGCAGTAAAAATTTTATGTACTGCCAAGTATGCAAAACTCAAACAACTCTCCCAGGGCATATGATGACTTTGCTTATCCTCTGACAAACAGCTGGGGGAATGATGCATATGTTGATCTTGCCTGCAGGCTTCATGTCTGCAAATGGCTTGATGGGAAGGCAGAGCTGAAAGACTTTTCAGTGCTCAGGTCTGCTTTAGATTTTGGTGCACCTTCCCTTTGGATGCAGCCTGGGTGCCTTAAATACAGCTCTCATTTGTATTGGCCAACCACACCTACTGCTGCACTGGTTTATGAGCTGCTGAAGAGAAGTACTAGGCACTGTGACATTGCTCTACAGCATACAGAGCTAAAGCAGAGTGTAGAACCTTCCTCTGAAGCAGGAAGGTTCATACTTTTATGCTTTTTGGCTGTTCTTCTTAACTTACTGGTTTTGTTGCCATTAATTTCAATTATTTTACAGTTTTTACAATGCCAAACTGTACTACCTTTCATACTCTTTAGTCTGTCTGTCTAGTTAAACAGTAATCCTTACATATCTTAAACATGATTTTGTCTATTTTCTTCCAGAAAAATTGTGTATTACTTGTTTATTTTAACAACATGATAAATAGAAAGATGAAGTGAACTTCTATGACACAGTGACTTGGCTGCTGGATGAGGGAAAGGCTGTGGATGTGGTCTTCCTGGACTTCAGCAAAGCCTGTGACACAGTTTCTCACAGCATTCCGCTACAGAAACTGTCAGCCTCTGGCCTGGACAGACACACACTCTCCTGGGTAGAAAACTGGTTGGATGGCCAGCCCCAGAGAGTGGTGGGAAATGGAGTTAACTCCAGCTGGAGGCCAGTCACAAGTGGGGTTCCCCAGGGCTCCGTTCTGGGTCCAGTCCTCTTCAAGGTCTTCATCAATGACCTGGATGAAGGGCATTGAGTGTACCTTTAGCAAGTTTGCAGATGACACTAAGCTGGGTGGAAGTGTTGATCTGCTGGAGGGTTGGGNGCAGGTCCAGGGAGGTTATTCTCCCTCTGGTCTTGACACTGGTGAGACCGCTCCTTGAATACTATGTGCAGTTCTGGGACCCTCATCACAAGAAGGATGTTGAGGCTCTGGAGTGAGTCCAGAGAAGAGCAACAAGGCTGGTGAAGGGGCTGGAGAACAGACCTTATGAGGAGCGGCTGAGAGAGCTGGGGTTGTTTAGCCTGGAGAAGAGGAGGCTGAGAGGAGACCTCATTGCTCTCTACAACAACCTGAAAGGAGGTTGTGGAGAGGAGGGAGCTGGCCTCTTCTCCCAAGTGACAGAGGACAGGATGAGGGGGAACGGTCTCAAGCTCTTCCAGGGGAGATATAGGCTAGAGATTAGGAGGAAGTTTTTCACGGAAAGGGTCATCAGGCATTGGAGTATGCTGCCCAGGGAGGTGGTTGATTCACCTTCCCTGGGGGTGTTTAAGGCACGGGTAGATGAGGTCCTGAGGGACATGGTTTAGTGTTTGATGGGAATGGTTGGACTCGATGATCCGATGGGTCTCTTCCAACCTGGTGATTCTATGATTCTATGAAAGTAAAGAAAGATAAATAAAGCACCCAGGTGCACAGTTTTTGTGCTTGCACGAACGATGATGTGCACAGCAGGGATTGATAGAACATGTTGTGTCTTTTATCTGTCCTTTCTTTTTTGAGGGAAGTGAAGGATGGCTGGATGGTTCATGGATTGCTGCATTTGTGCTCTGTCAACACTATTAGGTTGCTACACACCTTCATTCTTTTCCACACTTATAGGATAATAATTCTAGCAGATTCTGTCATAGAAATGGATGGGTCAAACTCATGTTTATTCTACATTCTTAAAGCTTTCTTTCATTGCAATAAAGCTCATTCTTCATCAAGGGAAGAGCAAAATTTATACAAGCTAAAGGCGTCATGTATTCATGACTGGATGTAAACTAGTACAAACTCAAATTGTTGATACAGGGGCAACTATTCTTTATTTATACTGAATTACCGTTTCCCTATTCTTGTGATTTTTTGTCACTGCTTTTAGCAATCCTCTTCACCTATGTGCTTTTTGGAGTAGCAGATATGCCCTAAGCAATCACAAGCATGCCTTCTCAGAGGCATCAGTTACTTGAGCTGTTTCTTTCCCCGTTATTCCTATACCTTGTTCCATAAACAACACAAAGGTTATCTTAGCAACTCTGTTCCAATGTATGACTTGCTCTTTTCCATATGGGAATGTACCTATTAAAATTTCAACATTAATAGTCTTATGCTAATGAAGTCTTGCAATCTCTTCTTTTGGCTCTGCAGTGAGAGCTAGGTAGTCCTTAAGTGAGACACTTCTCTTCAGTGATTTCTTTCTCTTCTCTGAGAATCTCTCTCGTGTAGTGAGTCAAAAAGAAAAAAAAAAAAGAGGAGTGAGGCTTTCAGTGTGAGAGAGGAACCTCCTGCCAAAATACTCACCAATGATTTTTAGTTTTGCTGCAAAAATCCAATGGATGTTACAAAAATTAAGTAAGAGCAGTATAATCTATACACCACCACAAGAAAACCTAGCACCAGATAAACACAATTTATATGGAAAAGTATTTATTTTATCTGTGACTTGTATAACTTGCAGATTTTCCTAGTTTATCTTTATACAATTCTTTAAAATATGTTGTTGCTTTTTCTTTCTTCTCCTTAGCTTCTTAATTATGTCTGGTTTTCACAGAATCAGAGCACTATCTCAGGATCAGCAAGATACCATTCATTGATTCTTAAAGGAAAAACATCCTTTGGTGTTCATTTACTGAAACTGCTTGCTCGGTGTGCAGGTGTTCATAGTATAACAATTAACATAGTATTAACAATTCGTAATTGTTAATACTTGTAAACTATGAAGGTGTTCTGTGTGACTAGAAGAGATTCAAGCTTAGAATGATTGAATAGTTGGATGAAAAATAGTTAGTGTGAAAGTGGCAATTTCATTTTGAAAGTTCTGTTGAACATGGGATTCAAGATTGTTTTGACTAAACCTTAAATTCAAGATCTGAACTGAACTTATATATTTTTTATATCCACAGCAGATATACTGAAAGGGCTTTGAGAAGCTTATGTCTTCCTCAACTCAAACTAGAGACCAAATATCTCCAAACATGGAAAACAAGTATTAGATAAGAAACAAATACTGAAACTTGAACAAACAAGTTATTCTCTTATGAACACAGCAGCTTTATTTCAGCAGCTCTGCCAACCAGTTTTGAGCTGGGTACGTAACTATTTCCAGCATGCTGCATGTTTCAAAGCTGCCTTTCTCCTCCTACAGCATGCTGATCCACGCTGTAGAGAATGTACCATTTTTCACAAGAACAAGGTGACATATTATGGGAGAAGATGGGAGTGGGATGGGAGATTGCGGTTGGCAGGAGGGCCTGGTTTCTGTAGTATAAGCATTTGGTTTTTGATGTGAAAAAGAAAGAGAAGAATGAGAAAGAAACAGGGAAAAAAAGAGTCTTTGGGGGAGTATCTCTGACAAACATCATTTTTATACAGGAAAATCTGCCCCATGCTAGCTAGGAGGAAAGATGGATTTATTTTTCCTGAATTCAGTGATTAAAAGGAGCAATTAAAATAACAGCTTGCAGCATGGAAACATCCATGCAAAAAATTAATTAGTCATTTTCTATCCCTCTCAATTAATTGCCTGCACATATTTATGGTGCTAAACCACCTTTGACTTGAGTAATTTTCCTGAGTATTATTCTGGACAGATAATAATTCATGAAGCCTCTGCATTTTGCAGCTTATACCCTGTCAAATAACATTTCAAAAGCTTTCTCAAACAGCCTGCAAATCATTCCTTCTATAGAGAAAATGTAACCAGCTTCTTCTCTATTCACAAATCCACCACAGTGGTTCAGAGAAGAAATCTTAATCTAAATTATCCCTGGTCTAGTGAAAATAATCAGCCTGTTTACCATACCATTTTCTGGTATCATCTGCTTTTCCACAGCTCTTAAAATCTGTTTGCAGAAGCGATCAGACAGACCTTTGCAGTTGCAGTAGATTCAACAAAGCAGTGACAAAACCTGCTGTGTAATTCGTCAGCTAGCTGCAGTGGCTAAATGCAAACACTCTCTTCCTTCAAAGTGATTCAGTATGCCTGGGCATTCAAAATTACCTTCTGGTGCCACTTCCATGCAATGCCGCTGAGTAGTTTCCAGTGTTATCAATGCATCTAATCTGTGAGCTCTGGATCCATGGTCCTGTGGTCACATCACTGTCTACAGAGGGATCAATTTCCATTCTTAATCTTAAGTGCTGTATGAAAACTTAGTTATATGTTACTTTCCCCTGATAATCAGTTATGTACTAGTGATGGAAAGGTTGTACAGAGGGAAACGTGTCATCCTTTTACAGTACTAATGTCTGATGTATTTTCATTTGGCTATTACAGTATTCTTGATCACTGCCTAGGATAAAACATTGTTGATCCTTACTCTACTCTGACCAGTTAAGATGTAAAGCCACTAAGCCTCTATTCTAGAGCAACAGAATGCAGGTGAGGATAGATAGTGTGCGAACACTTACATCAGTGTCAGCTTTAAGAACCAGTGAATGATGTGAAAGTTTCTACTTCAGGAACGACTGAAGTGAATAGAGGAAGTCCTTATCTCCTCAGTTGTCTACCATAACTTGCCCTACCTGTCACAGGAATAACAAATATAAATGGACTTCTGTAAATTACACCTGTGGTTTCCAGTGTGACATATTTCTTGACAACTGCATAAGAAATGAAGTTAAGCCAGATGAATCCCGTTAGTCTGCAGTCTGGCACACTTTATCCCTGCTTCATTATTGTCACAATATTAGATGGATAAAAATTAGCTACAAGCAATAATTCATGTTTCATAGAGATACAAATTATGCAGTAGGTCATATGCATGCCTTTCCATTCTGATAAATTAGGCACAGATTGATTAAGGATGATTGTTTATTCTAAAGAGCCAAAATTAGCATGAGAAAGCTTAACAAAAGTTTTTAGTGAGAGCTGTTTAGCTTATTTTATATTGACCAGTGATGCTGCAGTTATCCAGACTACTTGCCAACTCCTAGAGTCACAGTGTATTTTTTTGTTTGTTCTGATATAAGCACTGATTGCAGCAATGGCTGGCACCAAGGATACAAGGGAGATACTACTGGGTTCTTTGTCCATGTTCGTATGTCTGTGCATTGTAGTTACGTGTCTGATTATGGAAAAGCAAGGCACTGTAGCTCTACCTACTGCTGCCAAGTGCATTCAGCACTTAAACTGTGTAGTGTGACTTGGAGGTATACCATGCAAAATTATGAAGGTGTACACTCCCAGTGGGATCCTGTTGATCCTTGAAATGGAAAAGCATGTAGAAATGTACTTTATCTTTTAATCAGATATGGCATTCTCTCACTGTCTTGCACACGGATGGATGGAAGTATCTAGTTCCCCATTCGAGGATATCTACTGTTCTATTCTCTAATTCTGAACAGAGTAATGATAATAATGTGGCATTACATCATGTTTCCTGAGACAAAAGATCTGTAGTAGGCAGTTGAATTTGTTAAAAATTTGAATTAAGCAAAGTTAGTAAGGAAATTTATTATTTTTTCCCTTGTGAGAGGGCAGGAAGAAAGAGATTTCCTTGCTGTGAGTAATGGTATATGAAAGGTGAGCAATATATGACGGTGATGTCAAGATGGATTCTATGTTATCTAGACAGCGGGTTAATGCACTTCTGTGTTATGCTGTACTAAATGCTTCAAATTACATCAGTCATTACAAGGTAAACTTTGGAAAGTTATTTATTTCTTTCTGACTGCATGTATGCTTATTGAAGCCTAATGCAAAACCAGAAAATGTGTCTTTCTATTTGATATTCAGTATGATGTTTTAACATTGCTACTCCTAATAGTTACAGTAATTTTGCACTCCAGTAATTTTACAGATTATAAAATTTAGTTCCTTTTACTAGAAAGCCTTTATGGAAGTTTTTCCTTATGAATCCAGATTTGGGAAAAAAAAGTGATACTGATAATCAATATCAATAATCAAGATGCAAAGAATTTCATCCTTTTGATCTCCATCTTATCCTAACAGACTACTCTTCTCAAGACTAAATTGGCACAACTGGGTTACATGTAGACAATTTCTAAGTGGTTAGAAGGAGACCTTAATTTTAACTACACTTTCTCAGGTCATATGGAAATTCAAGATTGAATTTCAGGGCATCTGACCACCATCGAATCAGTGAAATCACTGTTTCAGGCATGGTTATCAATCCTCTTTCCCTTGTGACCTCCCCAGTCTCCCCTTCTCATGAGGGATCTAAGATGCTTAGTTTCAAGAAAGAAAATGTAGGATATGTTGTGTTGTCCTCCTCTGGTCCTTTAAGCAGAACGACTAATTTTTTTCACTTGTTTTTATTTGACTAATGGCTGTAACCAGGCAATGGGAAAGTGAGTACTAGTTCCCTCTTGGGAACACATTTTAATGAGCTTTTCAGACCACAGTGTAAATTCAGAGAAGTTTGAGAAGCATTAAGTCCTGATGCTGAGATTCCTTGGAGTTCCCCATTTTGATTAAAAATCTCCAGGTAGGAAGTACTCATTGACTTACTCTACAGGTGACACTGTTATCCTTCAAAAAATTTTCTGTCACAAATAACTGCTGATGCAGACCAACCAGCTTTCCTTCTTGGTGGCTGTAAGGCTGGCAGATGTTGCCCAGATGGCATTACCAAACCTTAGGGCAGCCAGTGCTAATTCTGCAACCAACACACCAGGCTTGCTGAGGGGCTTGGTGTGTGTGATGTGTGGGGTGAAAGATAGCTGATGTTGATGCCCCAGTAGAGAGACAAACTTGCTTTCTATTCCAGGCTATACCAGACTGGTTTTATGAGACGTTTGTGTATATTTTCTCCTGCCAGAGGATATTTTACTGAGAAATCAGTAGCAAAATGAAAATAGAGATTAAAACTAATTTGCTTGGAATCTGCCTTCTAATTCAATAACCCTGAATGCTATTCCTTTCCTCTAAATATTCACCTACTCTGTAGTGCATTTGAATAGACTTCTATTTTTGTTCCTGAATTAGGATCCCTTCAAATTTAACAAAATTGTTGCTTAGCAATTTTAGATAACTGGCTAAACATTCACATTCAAATTGAGTTGCATCTCTCCTTGCAGTTTTCTTAGAGCAATAACTTTGAATTAAAGCAATGATTTAAAGATGAAGGTTAGTTTTGTCTCAAGTGAACCCTGCTCTTGGGAATTAGGGGAAATTCAGCAGAAATTCAGGATCCTCTTTTT
>WAAB01007373.1:0-14245 GCA_013389865.1 Piaya cayana | reverse complement strand
ACAGGGTTTGACTTTGCTATTAGCTTTTGTTGTTGGACAGAACACCTTATTTTCATTCCTCTGAATCCTTTCAAGCAGAGAAATGTCCCTCCTTGTCAATCACTGCTGAAGGGCAGACAGCACATGTGTGGAGTAGATGCGGCTGATCTGACCAGTTTCCAGACAGAGAAGGACAGGGGAGGAGTAAAACCTGTTGGTGTCACGCTTCTACGAGTGGTAGATGTTGCCAGGGGCTTTTTACTCCTCATCAGGACTGAGCCAGCTTACAGGGTGTGGCTTTGCTTGGCATTTGTGCTCTAGAGTGTGTTGGCGCAAGGGACACTGACCTGTGGGTGTCAGTGCTTGTGTTACACCACATCCACCACAGAGACGGGAACATGGGACCTCGTGCTCTTGTGCAATTCATGCATTTATCATCCCTTTCCACATTGTGTTGTACTTGGAGCTATTTCTCCATGTTTCGCTGTCCTTGCGTGCACATTACCTGAGCCTGTGTCTGGACAAAATAAAATCTACCTCATCCTGAGTTCCACCCAGTACAAAATAAAAATTGCAGCTTCTGGAGTGGTTTCTTGAAGGATCTTTTGAATTTCATTTTAGTGACCTGCAGGGAGTACGAACGTACGCTAAGAAGGATGGAAGTGACTGGATTCTTAATGGGAGTAAGGTAAGTGTACAGACTTAGCTTTAGTTCCCCACTCCTGGGAAACTAAAGGCATTTCCACTGCTCTTAGTGCCTCTCCCTAGTCCTTTCGCTTTCCTGGTTTTGTGGGTTATGTTGTTGAGCTTTTTCCCTGTTTACCCTTTTTAATAGGAATTAAGATATTTCCATTGCTGGCATTTACAGCCCAGTTTGTGCAAGGCCTTGATCAGGTTCTCTTTGTAGCTTTTAAATGACCCTACCTGAAGGCCTATTTTCCTTTAAACCAAGAAGAAATGAGGGGAGAAAATGTCCTGCATGGAGTAAACAGGACCAGGGCTGGGTTTTACTACTGAGGGTGAACAGCAAAATATACATGTGACCATTGTGAAATCTCCTGTGGCTTAAGTAAAAACTCATGTTGGCACAGCGCAAGCTGTGGAAACTATATTTAGGAGCCCGCTGGTTGCTTTAGGAAGACAAAACCCAACTGCGTCAGACATGCTGTGTGTTTTGTCAAGCCGCTGCAAAGCTGGCGGCATTAACCTCTTCTTCGTTGCCATAACAAAAAAGGAGGGAGGCAGAAATAGTGTTCACGGAAGCGTGAGTTCAGCTGGTGGATTTAAAGTTAGGAAATGTCTTGACCTTCTTTCTTCTGCCCCACCCCACGTTTGCACTCCTGCTGGTCACTTGTTACCAACAGAGACCTCTGGCCTCAGAAGAATTTCAGGTGATGAGAACAAGGAGCCATTGAGAGTTTTGCATGTTATCCCTTGCTGATTTAATTTCTAGAGGAGAGAACCTCTGTGTTCATTTAATATCTACATTTGATACCATATTCTTCCTTCGGGACAGGAAAAAACAGATCTGTGCATTCTTTAACTTCATGCTTCTGACCCACACAGCCCTTCTCAAACTAATTCCTTGTTCCAGAAGAGTTAATTCAGGAAGCTTAAAGCTTAAAATTCTTCTGGATGCTTAAACCTTGCCTTTCAGTTCAGCTGTGAAAATATCAATGATATTTTTCTTTCTGCTGCTGGATGATCTCTTCTAACTTCCATCCAGCCAGCTCTTTGCTTTATTCTGAGTTGTGTGTGTTGCAGGTGTTCATCACTAATGGCTGGATGAGCGACGTGGTGATCGTGGTCGCAGTTACAAACCGGGAGGCCCGATCTCCTGCTCATGGGATCAGCCTTTTTCTGGTGGAAAATGGAATGAAAGGTTTCATCAAAGGACGCAAGCTGCAGAAAATCGGCCTGAAAGCTCAAGTGAGTTCTTACAACCCCTAACACGTGATAGGCTTGGAGGGAGTCTAAAACCACGCGATGCCTGGGGTTACTTAAATACATATAAATCAGAACCGTGGTGCTATTCTAGTTCTTATGGATGTGCAGCGTATGTTTGCTGAGTTTGCCCAGGGAGCTCTGAGGCACATGATGTGCAAGGAGAGATGAAGGGAGCTGGATTTGTTTGCTCTGAAGAGCCTGGAAGGATCCTACCTTGTCTTTAACTGCCTAATGATTGTAGAGCCAGGCTCCTTTTAGAAGAGCGCAGTGAAAGGGGGAGTGGCAAGGGACACAAGTTACATTAGGGAAAGTTCTAAGTAGGTATTAAGAAAAAAAAATTCATCCTGAAGTGATCAGGTGCTGGAACGGGAGCCCGGAGAGGCTGTGTAGCTTGGGAAAGCATCACTGGACCAGACCCTCAGCCCCTCGCTTCACTAGGGCTGCTTTGAGTAGGAGATAAACTGAACGACCTCTGAAGGACCCTTCCAACTTATGAATCTGTCATTTCAAGTTAAAGTGTACAATAACAAGAAAAATGGGGCAAAAGAAGAGGAAGGAGGAGATGAGAATGTCAGGCTGTGAACTGTGGCATTTTAAATCCTTCTAGGACACAGCAGAGCTGTTTTTCGAAGATGTGCGGTTGCCAGCCAGTGCCTTGCTTGGGAAAGAGAACAAAGGCTTCTATTATCTGATGGCAGAGCTCCCTCAGGTAAGGGGAATGTCAGTGTTTGCCCTCTGTAGGAAGGGGACAGAGACAATCTCTTGTCATTGCAAGGATTTGCCTTAGTCTGGAGGAAAAGGTACCAGAGGGAGCCACTGTGGGCTCAGAATCACGATCTCTGTAGGCAACATGTGTTGATGCTGCTGCTTTTTAACCCAGGTACACAGCTCCCAGTGCTAAAAGTGCGATTCTGTGGGCACTGGGTAAAGCTGTTGATATCCCACCAGCTACAGCCAGATCTTCCCTGGGCCAGCGCCTCCCCAGTCTCATTGTGAAGAAATTCCTCCTTCTGTCTAGTGTAAATCTGCCCCTCTCCAGTTCATACCCATTAAAGGAAGGAAAAAACAACCAGGTTGGTTTGTAGGTTTTGTTTAGTTCTAGAGGTGTTCTGTTGCAGTCGTTAAATACTGCTGCTGTTTAAACTGGGCAGTGAAAACCAGTAATCGAAACAGAATTCTGCGTGAGTTTTTCAGTCAGTAGGCATCCTGTATTTATTGTAGCTATTTTTTTGAGTCATTGTTGTGATACAACATCACCTCAGCAGACTAGAAAGCAAACTCCCAATGACGAAGGTGTTTAACGCCCTCGTTAATTCTGTTAATGCTGAGTGTGGTTTGATACCGAGTGTGCCTTCTGCCCCCTCCCTCGGTTGTGTCCCAGCAGTGCTTCTGATACAGAGAAACCTTGGGCTGGTGTAACTGCCTTCCCTAATTGTGTTTCAAAAGGAAAGACTGCTCATTGCTGATATGGCTCTTGCCAGCTGTGAATTCATGTTTGAAGAAACAAGGAATTACGTGAAGCAAAGAAAAGCCTTTGGGAAGACCATTGCGGACTTACAGGTAGGTTTAAACCAAGAGGCTCGTTCACAGCTTCCAGCATGCAGGTTTGCTTTACCTCTGTGTCTGTGAAGCAGCAGCCAAATGAAAATCACCGGGCTGTTTTCAGAGTGTTTTCAGAGGGCTCATTGTGCGGATTGTGCACGCCCATCACTCATTTTTGAGAAACAAGAATAAGGAAAAACCCAACACCACGCTCGCCTTGATGTGTGTTATGCAGGGATATCGCCCTACAGTGCTGCTTGTGGAAGGGAAATGTGAACTGCAGCCAGAAACCGTACTGGCTTCTTGTGCCAATGAAGAAAAATGACCTTATTGCTTTCAGGATTGCGTTGTGCTGTCAGAGGTCATGGAGTCACAGGGTCTGTTACACCTGCTTGGGCCCGCGTTCCTCTGCACATGATGCGTTGCGGAAGGAGGAGCTTTGAGGCCAATGCTGGCAGGGGCTCCCTTGCTGCCTGAATGCCTGCAGAGGTGCTTGCATCGGCTTTCTGGGTGTCATAATGAGATTCTGCAGCCTCCTGTGCTGTACTCACACAGCTGTGTTTGTAAAGTAATGTCAGTAAACCAGTTTGGAACTAGCTGGTTGTTTTGGGGAGCAGTGGCTTAGAATCATGGAATGGTTTGGGTTGGAAGGGACCTCAAAGCCCATCCAGTCCCACCCCTGCCATGGGCAGGGACACCTCCCACTGGATCAGGGGCTCCAAGCCCCATCCAACCCAGCCTGGAACCCCTCCAGGGATGGGGCAGCCACCCCTGCTCTGGTGGCCAGGGCCTCCCCACCCTCAGCGTGAAAAAAATTCTTCCTTATGTCTAGTCTAAATCTGCCCCTCTCCAGTTTATAGCCATGTTGGCTGCCTCTCTTTTTAAAATATATTTCTATGTTTTGAGACTTTCTTTGTCAAAATCTAATCTTTTGTTGTGAACAGCAGCAGAATCGGGCTCTTCAGAGACTGGTATACCTGGTATCTTTCAGGGAATGATGATCCTCATCTGGTTTTAAAGTTCATATTCAGAAATCCGTAATCTCAGATAGAATTTGGTGTGTGTCATGTGCCGCTTTAACACTAAAACCATAGATTTTTGCCTTTTTTAATGTAGGTAAGGGATGATTCCAAGTTGTAGCACTTTGCAGAAACCTCCCAAGGTCTCTCCTTTTTCAGGCTAGCCCACTGCCAGCCACCAGGTGGCCTAAAACGTCGTAAATTAGCTTATTTTTACCAAAATAGTCTGTCCTTGCATACCTTTTCAGCTTCCTTTTTGTTGCTGATGTCTGGAATATGCATATAAACAAAAATCCTTTCTAATTAAAGCTCTGCCTTGGTTAATTCATTTAGCACAGCATTTGAAATAGCAGCTTATTCTCTGTAAAAGTAGACGAGTCCATTATTGGCAAGGGAAGCAAGAAGATCTTTTCTCTACTGTTTCAGAACCGTGAGATTAGAAAAATATTTGTTCCTGGGTGATGTTTTTCTCCCCTCCCTTCCAGAATGACCAGAAGATGGTTAGATGACCACCTGGCCTGGTTTTCCATAACCATAGCGATGGGTTTTGCCTCTTTCACCTAGAAACAGTTTTCCCACAAGACAGAACCCAGTATGGAAAAAACCTTCCAATCGTTCGCGTCAAGTTTCCTTTGGGTTTGCTTGCGTCTCTTTGTGTGTGACTCTCAGCTCTGAAGAACTGAATGGATAGAAGCAGCATTGAGTCAGTGATGAGATGTTATTAATTGGGTAAATCAGTGGCTCTGAGCGTAGAAGGACATTTCCCCACAAGAGGGAGCAGAGAGCGACAGAGCACTGAGTGCAGCCGCCTCTGCTTTCTCCACAAATTTGTTTTCAGGCTCTTCAGATTTTGTTTAAGGTCACGTTTTGAGTTGGTCTCAAAGTAAAGGGTGGTAACTTTCTCTTTTGAGATTGGTAAAGACACAAAAAGCTGTCTTGTGGGGTACAGAGCCAAAGGTGTTTGAAATGGTGATTTCTAACAGACCTCCTTTTGGGAAACGTGCCCTTTTCTGCTTCGAATACCACTTACAAGCTGTACTACTCTGCTCTTTCTCTCCTCTGCCTCCTCTGTCTCCTGCCAAAATCAGACGGTGCAGCACAAGTTGGCAGAAATGAAAACGCAGATTTGCGTGGGCCGAGCTTTCATGGACAACTGTTTGCAGCTGCATGCGGATAAACGTCTGGACTCCGCCACGGCTTCCATGGCAAAGTACTGGTATGTGGCTGCAGTGATTGGGAAGTGTTTCTTGCTTGATCTTGACAGGACTCTGCTGATAAAAGCACTGAGCTGTTCAGATCTACTGGAAAGATAACGTGACTGTTTGATGAATAACGACATTATCAGCTTACAGTAAAGACCACTGGCTTTAACCTTAATTGTGTGGTCAACAAAAATCTTGGTTATGTTGAAGATGGGTGTGGGTTAAACAGATCAATTTCGAAACAACAGCAAGATTTTAAAACAGGCTGCCACTAACAGCAAGATCAAGACTCAGCTTTAGCTTCAAGTTAAAATGAGTCTTAGTTGGTGTTGTGACAAACATTTACGTTTTACTGTAGCAAGTTGTTAGGTGTCTTTTTGGTTTGGAATCATAGAATAGTTTGGATTGGAAGGGACCTTAAAGATCATCCAGTTCCACTTCACCTGCCATGGTGGAGGGAAACCTCCCACTGGATCAGGGGCTCCAAGCCCCATCCAGCCTGGTCTTGACCTCCAGGGATGAGGCAACCACAGCTTCCCTGGTCCAAGGTCTCACCACTCTCATCATGAAGAAATTCCTCCTTANCTTAAAGATCATCCAGTTCCACTTCACCTGCCATGGTGGAGGGAAACCTCCCACTGGATCAGGGGCTCCAAGCCCCATCCAGCCTGGTCTTGACCTCCAGGGATGAGGCAACCACAGCTTCCCTGGTCCAAGGTCTCACCACTCTCATCATGAAGAAATTCCTCCTTACATCCAGTCTAAATCTGCCCCCTCCGGTTTATCCCCATTTCCTATAGTCCTGTCACTACAAGTCTTTATAAACAGCCCCTCCTCAGCTTTCTTGTAGCCCCTTCAGTTACTGGTAGGTCACTAAAAGGTCTCCCTGCAGCCTTTTCCAGCCTGAACAACCCCAGCTCCCAGCCTGTCTTCATATGGGAGGTGCTCCAGCCCTCAGATCATCTTTGTTTAGTTTTATTTCTTTTATTTTAAAAGCACAGGTTTATTTGACTTTCCCATGATACTTTTTCGTTAATGTTACTTAGCAATAGCTGTTTGGCCCAGCCAGTGCTTGAAGCTCTCTGGTTTGGGGAAGATATATTTGGCTGTAGCTGAAACTAAACAATTCATTCCTTTCTTGGCCACCACTCCTCCTCCCTCGCTCCGTACTTGGAGCTGTTATCTGTTAACTTGGGTTCAGCCAGAGAAAGCTGGATGAGCAGGAGCATTGGAGATAGTGGCATGTGAATTTGTGTAGTTTTATTTTGCTTGCAAGGATGGGAGGAAGAACCACATGAGAGACACATAAATAATTTTATGGGCATTGCACAGGTTTACAGATCCTAGACTCCTAAAAACAAGTGTAGGGGAAATGAGCAGAGAATGCTGAGGGAATTTGGGGGAATATTGGTGGTGAAAGGGAGGGGTTTGATTGAGTGCTGCTCCTGGCACGGATTACCTAGCAGTGCCAGGAACATAAGCAGAGGCATTCAGTTTGTGGGAGGAGGAAGAAGCTAGTGCCAGCTCAGATACGGAGACTCGCTTCCTCAACACGTGAAACTCCCCCACCCTCCCCAGCTGTTTGTGCCACAGTTTCTCATGGATTTCCCCTTTCCCTAATGCAGTCCCTGTGACTCCTTTCCACAAAACTACATCTTAGATGGGCTGGAAAATGCCTGCATGTCAAATTCCTTTATCTCCTAGCGTTTCAGACAGTCTCCAGGTAATTTTTTTTCAAATCTTTTGTGTTGTCAATGACTTGAGTTAGAGCTTTGAAGAGCTGTAAAACACAGAATCACTGAATGGTTTGGGTTGGAAGGGACATCAAAGCCCATCTAGTTCCACCCTAGGAACACCTCCCACTGGATCAGAGGCTCCCAGCCCCATCCAACCTGGCCTTGAACCCCTCCAGGGATGGAGCAGCCACCTCTGCTCTGGGCAACCTGGGCCAGGGCCTCCCCACCCTCACAGCAAAATATTTCTGCCTAAAATATCATTTCAATCCCACCTCTTGCTGCTTTAAACCCTTCCCCTTGTCCTCTCCCTGCCCTCCCTGATCCAGGGCCCCTCCCCATCTTTCCTGGAGCCCCTTTCAGCACTGGAAGCTGCTCTAAGGTCTCCCTGGAACCTTCTCTTCTCCAGGCTGAACAACCCCAGCTCTCAGCCTGTCCTCCTAGCAGAGGGGCTCCAGCCCTCAGATTGTCTTCGTGGCCTCCTCTGGACCCCGTTCCAACAGTTCCATATCCTCCTTATACTGGGGATTCCAGAGTCAACCTAGTTTGTGTATCTCCTAATATCCACTGAAAAATCTATAGGTTTTGTTTAGTGCTGACAGGTTGTTTTAATTTGAAAATAGACTTGGGAAAGGCAGTTGTGGTAACTAACTGCTGCAGGCTTAAAGTTGGGGTAGTTAAAGATTTAACTGGATGGGGTGATTTGGAGGAAGGAACTCTTACATTCTTCCGTGTGTTGCAATTGACTTAAAATGTTATTTTCTATTGCAGGTCAAGTTGTTTGCTTAGAAAGCATTTTATTTCATGTCTTTTAACTTCAGCTTGCACTTCTAATGTAGTTAAAATCTCATTTTGCAGTTAAAAGCTTGTTTTACAGTGAGCAATCCCATTTACAAATTATAGTAATTCTTTTAACTGAAAATGTAAAATCTGTTGAGGAAAATCAACGATCCCCAGGTGACTGTTGTACTCAGAGCATCCCGGTGTGTTGGTAGTGAGAGCCTGTGATGCTGTTAATTTTTATATCAACCTGCTTTACAAAACATCTTGGCTCATGGGAAAGGTAAACAACCTTGTCTGTTTTGAAAGCTTTCTTTCTCCAAAAGCTCTTCCATAAGGAGAACGATTTAATACATTAAATTGAACAGTGTTTGTTTACGAAGGAAGAAAAAAATCCCTTTGAGCATAAAGTATTTTATATACATAAGTAAAAGATTTGGTTGTGTTCTTGCTTTCTAACCTGTCTGTGTCTCCAGTGAAGTTTCACAGTGTAACACCCTTCTAAAACCAAACTTCTTCACCATTTCAGGTGTTCTGACCTCCAAAACAGCATCGCCACTCAGTGCGTGCAGCTGCACGGAGGCTGGGGGTACATGTGGGAGTATCCAATTGCGAAGTAAGTGCACATTTCAGGCTGAGAAATTGCCAGCAAAGTCAAACAAGACATTTCCTTTACGTCTGCTTGCTGGTTGTTTTGTGTTAGTACCTGTTAGTGTCGTTCCTGTCCTCGTCGTGTTTATTGAAAGGCGACCCTGCTGCACAGCTGTCGGTAGCGCAGCTTTGTTTGGAACCTCCAAATAATTCATAAGGTGTTGAGCAATTACTGTCGACCTCTTCACAAAGTAGAAGCTGCTTTCCTAGAAGAAAACATTAGCTGAAAAAAACAACGCGAAAATAAAAATGAGGGGGGCTGGTTTGTATGGCTTTTCTGCAATTAAATGTATATTTATGAAGGAAATTAAGCACATTGGTCAGCCGCAGGCTTGTGTAACACCACAAAATAACAGGTTGCCTAAGCCCAAGTGTGACTGGCTACATTCAGCTTTTTTTACACCTAATTAAGTGAAAAAGTGATTTGAATGAGGAAAGAGGAATTGCCATTCCCAATTTTTTGTTTCCTTTGTGAATTTAGGGGACATCTATAGAATTCTTTGATACTTCCTTGTGTGTTTCTGTGAAGATGTATTTCCTCCTGTGCACCTGCCCTTTGCCACACTAAGCAGAGTTTCTGATGCTGTTTTTATTGAAAAAAAACAAGAAAATAGGGGATGATTTGACTGTAAAAACAGCACAAACAGCCCTGCTGTAAGCAGATAACTGTTCTTTTTTTAAGTGAGTAGACTTAGATTTTTTTTTTAATTCTAAATACATTAACAGTAAGAAATGTTGCTTTATTACAATTTTTTTCCTGCATGTTTTTAACGAGTGTAGTTTGTGAGTGTTGTGCAGCCTGGAAGGCTTCACCAAACTGGAAGGCAGCGAGCCTTGAACAGGGTGCCCTCGACCCCCTGCTTATCTGGGGGTGCAGTAGTTGTCGATGCAGGGCTGTATTATCCCTGTGGTTCAGCAACAGGCGTGTTTGCAGGGAATTATAATGAAGCAGAATTAAGATGGAGAAGCACGTTGACATTGTCCTGTGTGCTATCACCAGCTCTGGGAGCCCTGGGGCCAGTTCCAGCAGGGTGACAGGAATGGTTTGTCTACCTGCAGCCTGAGCGGAGCTGGAGGCAGTAAAAGGCTGTAGCCAGTGGATGTGAAAGCAGATGGCACTTTCTTTTCCTCACGAGCTGTTCGAGTCCCACCTCGAGAACTGAGCGCCCTTGGCAGTCCTGGACAGGATCAGACAGGCCAGGCCATTAGAGCAAATTACCCCGATAACAATCAGTTTAGCTCTGCAGGAGCTGTTTTTTCCCAACAAGGAGGCACCTGGGTCTTGCAGTTCNTGGGTGGGTGGGGGATTCGCTCGAGTTAACGCTGAAACTCATATGAGCCTGGTTTTATGGACTTTTATTTTTGTTTAATTAGGGGATAGTGGAGGCTTTACATTGTAAACAAAACCAGGGAAGAGGTACTGACCAAATTCCTCACTTGGCACAAGACCTTGGAAAGGTGAAATATTTGAGGTAGTTGAAACCTCTTTGAAAATGTGAACCCCGTCAAAAATGGAAATAACATGCTTGGAGAAGAGGGATCTTCAGAGATAAAACCTGCTGTCTGTTCTTTTGATTGTATGTCTGTTCTGAGGAGTCATTTTTAATCTTTCCTTGCTTTGTGTGTTTTTCCCTTCAGAGCATTTGTGGATGCCCGTGTCCAGCCCATCTATGGTGGTACCAACGAAATAATGAAAGAGCTGATCGCTCGAGACATTGTCAGTGACAAGTAGGGCAGGTGCCTGCTACTGTGGAGAGCCTTCAGAATCCTTTTTTTATATTAATATATGGCATTAAATCAGATATCAGTATGTAAGTAAAATGTGTATAGTATTCCTTCAAGGGCGTGACACTATTTAAAAGAGTTCGATCCTGCATACCAGCACACTGCTATTAATATTTAATGAACTTCCAATTTAAATGTCTTTGGAAGGGATAGAGTAGTTCTCTGGGTTCCAGAAGCTCTGGTAGCGAAAGGCAAGATTGTGTCTGCAACATCATGTGTAGCTCAGTCTTTCAGACTTGACTTTGTTCTATTGAATCCAACCCTTGCTTACCGGCATGAGATCTCTTCTCCAGAGCAGCCACGCTCCTAACAAACACTCAGAAATTAATGTTAGCGGAGCTGGGATGTGTATTTCTCCCTGACAAGTGTCCTGTGCCCAGCAGCACCCGAAGCCTTTGCTGCCGTGGCTGTGTGCCCGTTGCGGGGGTGCACGGCTGGCCTCCGTGTTTACCGATCACCCAGGATGCCTTATTTTAATTACTTTGTTCAAATAAACTGAATAATAAAGCATTTCTATGCACCTCCTGCTTGTCTGTGTTACTCCAAAGCCTGAGGGAGAGTGAGACCCCTTCCTCTGTGCCTATGTTCACCTCAGGGCGTTAAGAGGGGTTCTAAGGTAGAGAATGCGATGTGAGTGAATGTTTTCAACTATTTCCAGTGCCTGTCCCAGTAAAAATCTCCCAACAGGTTTTAAGGGTATTTTTTGGACATTTTATGCATTTATGAACGATTTATGCATGCTGAGAGCTGTAGCTGCTATGTTACCCCAAAGCCTGAGGGAGAACAGGGACTCGAGCTCTCTGCCCATGTTCACCTCAGGGCACTGAGGGGAGCTTTAAGATAGGAACGTGAAGCTGGTGAATGGTTTCCACTATTTCCACTGCTNGGGGGTGGTGTTGAGGTGTTTGATTTTTAAGAGTTTGTTGAAAAAATCTCAAACCCCGATTTCTGGGGTGCTACTTCAGTGATTTGTATGTGCCGGGAGCTGTGGAGGTGAGTTCCAAGCTACATCCATGCCTGTCCTGCCATGAAATACCAAAACAAACCCCACCGAGTTTTGGGGTGTTGTTTAATGATTCCTGCAGGCTTCAGGCTGTATATCTTTGCATTATTCTACTGCCTAAGGGCACACAGGGACCTTTCTTGTCTGCCTGTGATTATATGAGGGGAAAGTGTGAGGCAAGTAATGTTTTCTACTCTCTCCAGTGCCTATGCCAACATAAATTCTAAAAAAATATAATTTTGGGTGCTATTTAGTGTTCCCTGGGGTCAGTATTTTCTGCATTATCCCACAGCCTCTGGGGCACGGGGGACGCTTCTTGTGCGCCCTTGTTCATCCAAGACAACTTTTTAGGTAAAAACGTGAGGCGAGTGAACGTTTCCAACTCCTAGTCCCTCATCCCAACAAAAACTCCACGTTCGGGGCTTTATTTAGCGATTTAGCGCGCTGCGAGATGCGAATTCACCACGCGGAGGAGACCGCCACGTTCCCGACAACCCCCGCGGCGGCCGCGCAGCCAAATGGCCACGGAGCTCGGTAGCCACGCCCCCTGAGGGCCCCGCTATCTATATGCGAGGCGGGTGCCTGCGCCCCCTTGGACGCATCTGATTGGCTGCTTGGCCGGGTGACCACGCCCCCCGAGAGCCGCTGTTTATAAGCTACGCGGTTGGCGACGCCCCCTTAGCCGCAGCTGGTTGACCGCGCGGCGGGCGTCTCGCCAAATGCTGCGTTGTATGGCCACGACCCCTTGGCCGCAGTTGATTGGCTGCGAGGCGGGGTGGCGACGCCCCCCCACGGGCGCAGCTGATTGGTCGCGCTCTGGGCCCCCCGCCAATTCCGCGCCGCGTGGCCTCGCCCCCTCCCTCGCAGCTGATTGGCTGCGCTCTGGGCGCGCCGCCAATGCCGCTCTGCCTGGCCCCGCCCCCTTGCCGAAGCTGATTGGTCGCTCCTCTACGTGGCCGCTCCCTTTCGCTCTCAGCCGATTGGCCCCTCGGCGATGAGGCCACGCCCCGCGCTCGCAGCTGATTGGCCACCACCCCCTTTTCCCCCCCCGTGTCCCCGCCCCCGCGTCCCCGCGTGCAGGCGCCGCCCCGCCGGGCGCGCTGCGCTTTAGCTGGGCGCGGACTGTTCAACCGCCCCAGTGGGCGCCGCGCCGCGCGGGCGGGAGGCGGCAGCAGCAGCGGAGGCGCCGCTACGGAGAGGAGGCTCGGCCGGAGGCAGGCAAGCGGCGGGGCCCGCAGAGGGAGAAGGCGGCGGGGCGGAAGCGGGGGGGACGCTGAGGGGAAAGCGCGGGTGTCGGCGGGGGAAGCGGGGGAGGGGGTTGTTGGTTCCCGCGGCGGGAGCGGCGGCGGCGCTGACGCGCATGCGCGAAAGGGGCCCGGGGGGAGGGGTAACGACTGAGGCGAAGGGGCGGAGCCGCCTCACATGCCAGCGGGGATCCCCGCCATGGCCACGCCCCCTTTCGTAGCCACGCCCCCCGGGCGCTGCCTCATCCCTTGTCCTTATAGAATCACGGGATGTTTTGAGTCCTCAAAGCGATCCAGTCCCACCCCTGCCAGGGACAGGGACACCTCCCACTGGATCAGGGGCTCCAAGCCCCATCCAGCCTGGCCTGGAACCCGTGCAGGGATGGGGCAGCCACCCCTGCTCTGGGCAGCCTGGACCTTCGTAGTAATAGTATGAAGGGAAACTGCTTTAAGCTGAAAGAGGAGAGATTGAGATGAGATATTGGGAAGAAACGTTTTTTGTGAGAGTGGTCCCCTCACTACAAGAAAGATTTGATGGACTGGAGTGTGTCCAGAGGATGCCAGTGGAGCTGGTGAAGGGGCTGGAGAAGAAGTCTTATGAGGAGCAGCTNATCTGGTTTAGGAGGGGAGAAGTATGGTTTGGCTTGATGATTTCGTTGCCTTTTCCCTCTAAGTAGTTCTAGGATTCTGTTGTTGTGCACCCTGCTAAAAAGATTTTCCCCATCTTATAAGCCCCCTTGATATGTTGAAAGGCTGCTCTAAGATCTCTTTGGAGTCTTCTCTTCTCCAGGCTGAACAACCCTAACTCTCTCAGTCTCTTTTCATTGGGAAGGTGTTCTAGGCCTTTGATTTTTGTGTTCTCTTCTAAACTTGCTCCAACAGCTGCATGTCCCACCTGTGCTTAGGGCTCCAGAGCAGGATACTCTGTGTAACGCACAGGTTAATAAGTGGATGGAAAGCTTCAGACTGCATTGTTGTGTCTGAATTTTTGTATCTCTTTGTAATTCCTGGGTTAAAACTCCTTTCCAAGCTGGACTGATTGCCACAGATTCCTCTGCCTTCCAGTGACCCTGACTAAGCTGCTTCCCTGGCTGCAGAATCCATAGAATGTTGGCAGGGACCCACAAGGGCCGTCGAGTCCAGCTCCTGTCCCAGCACAGAACATTCACACTGTGGGGGTGCAGGTGTATCGTCAGACCTATTCTCTTTTAGATAAAGTAGATAGCAAAGTTATCTACAGCAGCTCAGCTCCAGGTGTGGGATCTCCCATGTGGTCCACAGCCTTCTCCCTGATTGCAAAAAGCATTTCCCTGAAAAAAATGTAGCAGTGAGTGAGGCACTGGATACTCCTCTGCCATGG
>WAAB01007371.1:0-28560 GCA_013389865.1 Piaya cayana | reverse complement strand
AAAAAAAAAAAGCAACCTAAAATTCATAAGCAATTTAAAAGGGGAAATTGCTTTGTGTCAAATTGCACTTATACTTTATGCTGGCAAATAAAACAGGTCCCTGAAACACAACAGTTGGCCATAGCAGCAAGTTCTTCCTGAGCTGAGGAGAAAAGCCAGATGTGTTATAGACAGGCAAACAGCTGCTTTCCAGTCATTTAATTGCTATTTTATGTCCAATATCTAGCTCAAATGTACCACACAGCTATGATTTATTTGTATCACATGGCTCTTACTTGCAGGTTGGAATCTGACTTTTAAGTTATTGTTACAAATTTGTAATCAAGTCTCTTTCACTTGACCTATTTTATACTCCATTTGTCCTTCTAAACCAGAAAACACAATAATTACATTTCTCTATTTAACAAAAAGTGTAATGTAAGTTCTTATTCATCTTCATCTACAGGACAAAAATAATCAGACCTTGCTTGATAAACGAAATTGTTATTGTAACTTTCATCATCACTGAAATAACAACATATTACTTTTTACTGGTTTTGTCTATTTGCAACCTGTCTCAAAAATGTAAGAACATCTTAGTGTATTTTTTTAACTTGAGCGAGTTAATTCAGTCCCATGCAGAGCATCCAATTATTAATTATCCTTCTAGTTGGAGATATGCACAGAAACACATGGGGGGAAAGAGCAGAAGGAAGATTCCAGCCTGTTGCACAAACCTTTATTTTGTCATTATGCAGCAGGTCCATTACAAGGACTTCACATCAGAGTGATCAGCCTGGCAAGTCGCAGATTCCTGAAGGTCAGGAAAGTTTTGATGCATCCGCTGCTTCTAAGGATCTGCTGAAACAACACGTAGACATTTAGAGTTGTGACAAAGTGACAAGAGTTCCTCAATGACTTTCATGCAGTGGCTGGATGCTTCTAATTCCCAAGAAGAAGAGGGTATTACATCATCTGTTTCCTTTAGAAACAGTGATTTATAAATGTCTTTTAGATATACTGACTACAAAATCTGACATTACCTTAAATTTCAGGGCCACATGACAACAGTTCATAACACTCTATTTCATCTCCCCACTAATCCATAAACTCTGATTGATTTAACATCCTAACCTCTTATGCAGCTTCCAAATGCTTCTAGATCTAATATGATAATAAGACAAATGTAAAAGAGTAGTTTGCCAAAGAATTTATTTCTCATTTTCCTATCAAATATACATTTATTCCCAAAGACATGACATCAGTTAGAGAACTTGAAATGAGGATTTAATGTGATTTATTAATGGAAAATCCATTTATAAGGCCATAGTTCCTCAGTATTAGAACCCAGATCCATTTCTGCAGTAGGCTTTAGCACTGACTTATAAGATCAGGGATGGATAAAGTAACACATTATACAGTGAATTGGTCACATACCAGAAGTACATTCTATCTTCATGACACTTCCAAATTTCCCCTTCAAAGACTGACTTGTTTAGCTGCACTGCAACTAAACCATCTTTTTAAAAGAACCGTCTTTTTTTTATGTAATTCATAAATACCTTTAAAAATTTCCTGAAAAAACTTAAATACCATTTACATTTTCCTGAAAAGACTGACAGCAGTACTGTGAAAACTTATTTCACATTTGTTACTGAGATATAGATGGGAAATGGCAGTACCAGAATCCTTCAAAGTCTTTCATATTTTTGAAGTGTGTGTATCTGGTGAAAGGCTTTCCTGGAGTTTGGAGCAGTCTGACCCAGTGACTGTTACTGAATTGCTCTTTGACACTGTCAGTTCTTCCACCCTCTACCTTAAAATAACATTCAGCCATGGTGGTTTTCTGGGGGCTGAAATACCTAGGAATAGTTTTTGAGGCAGGAAATGGTTACCAAGAGTACCTGAAAGAAAGTTCTGGATAATGAATATAGCTTTGGAGGGTAAGGGTGGTCAGCTGCTGAAGTCTTAGAGATTAAAAAAATCAAACTTCCTATGAGGTATTTCTTTATAACCTAGGTGGTTCTGAAAATTAAACTATACACATTTTACAAAATGTTGTGCTCTTTTCAGAAAATCTGAATCCAATTCTAAAGCCCTCTGTGTCACACACACCAGTGTTGTTGCTACTCCAGTCCAGTTACAGGATGCTACCACTCCCAGGCAGGAATAAGTTACTGCATAAATATAGGATGGTGTATCTATCATTGAGTTCTCAGTTTTAACGTGTTCAGGAATTTATTAGCTAAATGCAAAGATCGCTCATGAGGATACTTACAGTCTGAGGTGTTGCAGGATTCACCAATGCCTAATACCAAGGGACAGTTGGAGGTTGGGTCAAACCAGGCCAGTCAGGGGGGCTAGGGAGCTAGAAACTGATTTCCTTTCCTCCAGGATTATCATCACAATACAGGATAGCAAGTGTTTTATTAAGCTTCATGGGCTACAAGCTCCTGACAATCTCACGATCTTCAGTAAACTCTTCTTTCTGAAAAAATCCCAGCTTCACAAGCAGTTTTATGCCTGTGTGTGAGTAGATGGTCATTGTTGTCTATATTTAGAGCTACACACTTCATCTTATTTATTTACATCCTGGTTTGTCTCAGATCTTTTATCTAGATTATCATGAGTATTTTGAGATTTAATCCTCCACCTGCATTTCCTCCTAACCAAATATCAGTTGCAAATTTAATAAACACACTCACTTTTCCGTTAGTAAAATCATTGAAGAAATATCAACTAATTCCAGAACAGGGACAGCTCCCTGAAAAAAAACCAACAAACCACTCAGTATATTGCTGTAGTTTGATTTCTTTTCCATGTAACATTTTTGTCTAGACCATATGTTCCTAGCTTATTTAAGAGAGTGTTGTAGTAGACCATGTCTGGATATTCAGTAAAATCAAGATGTGACACGAACTAATTTTCTGCACCCACATGAAGTGTTACCCCATTACAGAAGAAAATTATTTTGACTTTACAAGTTTTTATTGACCAGTCTTTTCCCTTTATGTATTGTTTTTTAAAATTTTCATAACTAATGTGTTATCTATTTTTCCCACAGTTTCTACAGGAATTGAAATTAACTGCCTGACTTGTAATTTTAACTCCTATCTTCTATTTATTTTTAAAGACAATAATTCTTTCTACACTCTTATGGACTTTAGGAATGTCTTTGTGGACTAGCTGATGAAAAAATATTTAATTTACTTGCATTATTTTAAATGTCTTCCTTCTGTTTTCAAGGTAATTCTTCCCTTTTTTGTCGTGGGTGCCAGTTTTGTGATACTATCTGGTTGCAACTGAATTTTGAGTGAAGCAATAAGGGAACTAAACCTACCAGCTTTCCAGGCACTGTTTGTCAGTAGCCTTCTCTCTGCAGAGAAGTGGACCAGGCCTTTCCTTAGCTTCCTCTACCTGTTAGAGCACTCACATGATGAGAAGGAAAGATCACCTGTGTATCATATGCTTTCATTCTCTGAATATTACTTTCTCGCTTTGGCCTCAAATGTTCACCCATTCATCTTTGCTAAAAGTCTTTTCAACGGTGAGTGATCTACAGCTCCTATCCTTCCTCCGCGCTGTCATAACTTGTAATTTTGCATAGTTTCTTTTGCATAGTTTTGCATAAACTTGCATTTAACATAGTTCCTTTAAAGAACTGCCTACTATGCTTAACTTTCTCTCAGAATTGTCTCCCACAGATCTCACTAATTTGTTCTCTGAATTTCTATAATCCGCTCTGCTAAAGGACATTGTAGCTTTTCCTATTTGTCATAAATTCTGCTGCTTCATGATCGCTCATGAGATGCCTGAGTTCTTTTTAACTGTTACTTCTTCCTTCAGATTTTACTAAATTATGAGGATAAAATCTGAAAATATAATCTGTCTTTGCTTCCTCCAACCTCTATGCCAAAAATTTTCCACTAAATCTTAAAAAATTAACCAGACTGCCAGAGAGCAGCTGTATTCCTTCCCCAGTATGGAAATTTTTGTAATCAAAGAGTAATAATGACACTGAGTACTGGGATTTGGAAAATCCTGTTCACAAAAGACTCATGACATGGTTTTCCTCATAATTGGCTCACTATGGAGTCCCATCAGAACATCTGCACCTTTTCTCCCTTAGATATTACTCACGAACTATGAGGCAGCCTATATCCCTCTTTATTTCTCATTTCAAAGTAACACTTGCCTGTAAGGTAACACCTACATTCTTTCCTCATGTTTACCTGTTCTGAACAAGTTATATCATTTATATTAATGTTCCTGGTGGATTAATCATCCCATCAGTTATTTGTTAGGTCATACCTTTGAAATGTATTTATATTGCTACTTTATCTCACTTTTCCCCCATACCACTGCTGTTCAGATGTCCCAGGGACAGAAAATTGACACTTGATTGTAGAGGACAGACTGAGACTTCCAGAGAATGACAGATGTCTGTCTATAAGAGACACACAGAAGAGCAAGAATGTCTGGTAGGACTCCCTTATATTAACATCTGTGGAAGAAACCACCATTCAGCCTCCTGGAGAGTCTTTACCCAGTCTTACTAAGCAGAACCCACCCTTGCTCCAGCCAGGTTGCAGCATTTGAAGCGAAACCTGATACAATGAGCTCCACACACAGATTCAATCCTTATGTGTAGTTTTATGCCTATTCAGATTATCAGTGGTGACCCAAACCCCTGTATTAAATTCTCCTCCACCTGACAATAATGGTATATTTTATGGCAGGAAAAATGTGAAACATCTCTGGAGATAAAACTAACCCTAGATGCCTGAAAGTGTTGGTCCATCTGGTAACCTAAAAAGTCCTCTGGTGTTAATTTATAAAATGAGTCTCAAAAATTCAAAAACTATTCATATTGCACAAGAAAGATTAAACAATATTTGCAGGTTAGCAGTGGTTAGCAGGTCACAACTAATAAAAGTGCAATAATGGAAAAGGAGTAGGATTAAAACATGGACAGAAAATCAGGTACAACACTGACTTAGATCTCTCATATGTACATGTATGAAAAAGTTACAGCAATGACAAGAGAACACTTATAAATCAAAGAGGGTTATAATGGATCATTCCTAGATTCACAGCACTGTCACTTGTGAGTAGAAGCTGACCAACTATTTGGTTTCATTTACTGGCATAATCTGTTGTTACTGGGGAGTCACTCCAGTGATATCAGGAGAGTGAGGTAGTGCAAGAGCACAAAAACATAGCAAGACTGAAATCAGATCCAGACTGTGCAAATCAGACCTACAGATCAGTATCGCAGTTAGAGCACTTAATGTCACATGATGGTCCTTAGAACTGAGGGAAAAGGAGGTTATTTCCCTGACAAACAAGCAGCCCATGACAGGGATTTCATTTCTCTTCAAGGATTTTTGGAGAGGAGTCCCTCTGCAAAGCCCAGGCTCCTACAAATGAGAAGGGAGTCACCTTCTGTCCTGGAATACTAAAATATCAGCAATCCATATGCCAAAAGAAATATATGTCACAAGTGTTTCCAAATACTGAATTTGCTTACATGTTTTTTCAAACTTTACACACTTCTTTAGAAATAACATCATTTATAATACATTGTATGAGAAACTGCTACTAATCACTTCCTCCTAAACGTAAATGGAGAATTATTTTCATCCCTAAAGGGATAAAGATGTGTACACAGAAAAAGTAGCATTGTGCCTTCCAGTGTTGGTTTTACAAATTCTTCTGTGTTTTGGAAAGCAAATCAGTGTTCTACATTCTTTGACAAGTCTGATCTTAAAATACATTCTTGAACATCAGTAATTCTGTGATGTTGATGGTAACTCAATACTTATACCTGGAAAAATGTAAATATAGTCATTTATAAACCAATAATTTTTCATAGCTTGAAATTGCTTCTCATGAATCTTACTATATCTTTCCAAACTATCTACCAGAAACAACCCAAAATCTAACATACTGGATTGAATTATTTATTTTACAGATAAATTTGAGACATAAATATTGCTAAAATAGCCTCAGAAGACTCAGTTCCCATTTTATTCAGTGGATGTCTGTTATTACATTAAAAAAATACAGTAACCAGAAAGACATCAAATGTCTTGGAAGCAAAGTGCATCTTTCCACACTCAAAACATTTGAAGTATCTGATTAGTTATAAAAAGCTTCCTATAAGGCAAGTTTCATTGTGTGCTGTGGCTGCTCACTGCTATTCATGAGTTACAATGCCTCACCTTACAATACCTCACCTTCCTTGCACTCTCCTACTTGTGTTGGAAAGCTAGGAGCAAAGCAAACATACCAAACAGTTATGTGCTGCTGTCTCTCAGGAATTTGCTCCCAGCTTGTGGAGGTGGCCTCACTCTTTGGGTGGCTCTGAATGCAGTATTACTAGATGCTTCTGTAGCCAAAGTACCAAAACTGTGACAGCTTCCTTCGTAGGCAAAACAGAAAATAGTGATTTGTCCTATCAGACCTGGGTACAACCATTGCATTTTTGTGACTTCTGTATATTTATGATTAGCATATCTATTTCTTAATTTGGCGTATCTTCACTAACTCATTGGCACACAGAGAATTCACACAGGCAGGATACAAATAGAAATTTAAACCATCACTACTTCATGAAACAATCCTTGTCGTGTTTTATATGCAAATAAAATCAGCATTTTGAAGGCAGCTCTATGACAAAAATAAAAGGATGTAGGGTTTTGCACAACCCAGCAGATGCTGTGCCAATTTGAGTAGTGTTGTCCTTCTCAACAGCTGAAGTGCAGGAATACAAAGAACTTTGTTCAATAAACAACTTGTAACACATGCTCATGAGCAGGTGAATATACTGGAATATCTACCTCTATCCATCAGTCACATTTGTAATTGATGTAAGTAACAGAACAGGCTCTTTTTGAAAGCTTTATGAATCTCACTGATGATCTCCATTCTTAGTAGATATAAGCCTCTTAGTAGATACTTAGTAGATACTCAGCATCTGAACTTGTCTAACAGCAGTAATTAAATGAAAGCAATGAAAGCAATAGAAAGGGAATTTATCTCTGTGGCACTGCGAAGAAGTACAAATGACCACGTTCTGGATGCAACTTTTCTTTGGGTAGTCAAACATGTCTGTGTGGATTTAATTTTGACAAAAGGCACAACAGCTTCACTCTCACAAAGAGGTCAAGATTCAGTCTGTTGCAGAAATTCTTTCCACTCTGGGGTTCAATTTTGGTCACCAGCAAACTTTTAAAAAGTAAAGTCTGAGATGAACATATAAACACTTGAAGTGATACTATTTTTTTAATAAAAGAAAGTGCTTCAGCACAATACATTAATTTCTTATACTATGACAACAGAGGGCTTTTGCTTTTCATAAAATGTCTGCTTTTGAACTCTACCCTTGTAACAACGTTCTAACAAAGTTCAGTAGAAGCATCTGTAGAACTGTAAATACAACTTAACATTGGCTACTGCAGAAATAAATTGCACAACATTTCTTAGATTTTCTCTCAAGTATCCTATGAAGAATACCCATTATTTGTTACAAAGACTGTTAAAATTCTTGAGTAAAATCATATAAGCTGGTCATTTTAATGTAACTTCTCCTTTGATTCACTCCCACTAAACCCCATAAGTGTTTGTTGGAGAAAAGATTTTGTGGTACCATTTATAGGCGGGTCTTTCTGCAGACTTCATAGTCATTTGTAGTAATATACAATAATATTACACTAACAACATAAAATCAAACCTTAAAAGACAACCTTCAGATCAAAAGACATATTTGAAACTAGCCACAACCTTGATCAAACCTTTTCTTTATGCTTTAACTGTCATGATCACCAGATATCTGTGAAGTAGTGCAGGTTTTAGAAAATAGTTCAATACAGCACCATCCTGTTGATAGGCTGTATGTGGGTTGGTGGTTCACATATGTTTGTATATCACCTTGCCTTTAGAAGTTATTTGAAAATTAACAACATATATCTGAGCAGATATACAGCAGGAGCTGTGAAAGAACACGCAGCAGTTATCTAAGACTTTAAATGTCATTAACCCTTCACAAAATCTATTATTTCCTCAAAAGGAGAATATCATTGAAAATTTGAAGTCTACCTACTTTTCCAGATTCCTTGAACAGCCATCTAAGGTTGGAACCCTATGCTTCAAATATTAAATCACTGAACCACAATGTAGAAATGATTGACCCAGCCCAAACCTAAATGGGCCCAGAGCCTTAGCTACCCTCTTTGCTATCTGTAATTCTGGTCTTAAGCATCTGTTCCACTGTAGTCTTTGGCTAAGTCTGTACCAATAAATGAACAGGGCTAGGAGATCTGTCTGGACACTGGCATGTAATTGTTTGCACTGTGAACAGATTGCTGATGGTACAAAACAGGGAGAAGCATGTGACACACCAGAAGGCTGTGCTGCCGTTCAGTGAGACCTGGACAGACTAGAGAGTTGGGCAGACAGGACTCTAATGAAGTTCAAAAAGGCAGGTTCTGCACTTGGGGAGAAATACTCCATGTACCTGTACAGGTTAGGGGTTGACCTGTTGGAAAGAAGCTTTGTGGAGAAGGACCTGGCAGTCTTGATGGACAATAAGCTAATCATGACCCTGTAATGTGCCCTTGTGGCCAAGAAGGACAATTGTATCTTGGGGTGCATTAAGAAGAATGTGGCCAGAAGATTGAAGGAGATTATCCTGCCCCCCTACTCTGCTCTATTGAGGTCCCATCTGGAGTACGGTGACCAGTTCTGAGCTCACCAGTTCAAGAAAGGCAAAGAACTACTGAAGAGAGCCCAGTGAGGGCCATGAAGATGATCAGGAGACAGGAGCACCTCTTTTATATGGGGAAAGGTAGAAACACCTGGGTCTCTTTAGCCTGGAGAAGAGAAGACTGAGAGGGGATCTTATCAATGCTTTTAAATACATAAAGTGCAGGTGTCAAGAGGATGGAGCCAGACTAATTTCATTATTGCCCAGTGACAGGCAAGGGTCTATGGGTCCAAACTGAAACACAAGAAATTCTACCTGAATATGTGGAAAGTATTCTTTACTGTGACAGAGCACTGGAACAGGCTGCCCATGGAGATTGTGGAGTCTCCTTATCTGGAGATATTTAAAACCTGCCCGGACACATTCCTGTGTTCACCTGGTCTAGGTGAACCTACTTTAGAATAGGGGTTGGACATGACAATCTCCAGAGGTCTCTTCCAAACCCTAACATTCTGCAGTTCTGCAGTTCTGTGAATTTGTAAGCATGCTCCATGGTTGAGCCACTTTCTATGGCCTGTAGGCAGTATGGATCTCTTTGTTTGGATGTAAGATAATTCAGATCAGTGAATGTACTGTGCCAGGTAATCTCAGGGACAGAAAGCAGCCCTTGTCCTGTTTAATTTACTACTGGAGATGTTGCCACCTTTTCAGGCAGTTCTTACCCTTCCACAAAGCTATCAAAGTTCATCCCTTCCAGGAATTAATAGAAGGGTACGTAAACCATCTTGGTAGGGCACATCCCTCACTCCATTACAATGTTACTAAGAGGCTTTAGCTCTGCCATTTCTGCTACCATAGGGCTCCGCATCAGCCTCTCTTTGGGAAGGTTGGTGTACTGAACCAGTTAATGACTCTAGATACTCTAAACTGTAAGGCCCATGGATAGGGTACTGCTGCCTGCTTCTTCTTTATTGAGAAGGTGCAAGGTTGTAGGAAGCTGTCTAGTAAGGTTTACTAGCCCTGGGGAGTGAATAGTTACAAGACACCTACCTGACTTCTGTGTTCATTGTAAAAATTCATTTTAAAATGAGAATAAAATTTTTAACATGCTACTGTAGTACTCACCAAAACCTGCAGCCTCTTTTTAAAACAAAGAAAACAAACTCCATCTTAGGGTGATAAAATGTGTCAAAGCCCCTGAGCTCAGGAGTGAATGTAAATTACATAAAACAGAGACTTAGAATTAATTTTTCAAGAAGTCATTATCTGGAGTCAAACTTCTATAATATACAGACTGAGGAGTCACAATTTCAGAAAGTGATTTTAAGATGCTATAGTTACACTTCATTTGTAATATAATTCCAGTTCTTTGTTCATTTCCTGCATGACATATACCACACACAAAATCATTGTGGGATGTATAGATATAATTACGTATCTACCAGTGAATTACATGCAGTTTGACTCACAGAGCTGTTTACCCCAAAAAAGTGACTGCTTTATAAAGGGTGATTTTAAATATTTTTCACAGAATAGTTCTTTTTAAGGGACAGTGAATCTGCTAACTGTTCCCTGGCTTCTTGAATAAGTGATTTAAAGAGAACTTGTGTCTTGCTCATAACAAGCCCAGTACTGAAATTCCTGCTGTCTCCAGTGTCTGTATGAAATTTCAGTTAAGAGTAAATGTACTTCTCTGTGAAATGCACTGGTGCTAATTATCTACACAAGATACTATCCAATTTCTGCTGACACTATCTGTACCTGAAATCCTTGAGGCATCTCTTCCAACAGTTATTTTTTCATTCTGTTTTCTAGAAGTACATATAATTTTCTGTACCATAAATATTGTGTACACTGATGTATCCTGTTTTCTGGCTGTGATTTAATATTTCATTAACATCTCTTTTGCTCACTTAGGGTACCATTTTCCTTCATTCGCTGCCAACGTAGGTCTTAACTAACCTCTATCACACACTTTTCCCTATAAATAAGGACTTTTTTGCAGACTGTCCTGCTCTACTGCTCCTTCAGCCCCCAGAAAATCATCCTTCCAAACAGTTCAATTACACCTTAAGCCTTCAAATATCAGTCTCAGTTAGGAAACTCTTATACCATTCCCTTCCTTCACTTATTCCTCTCCACCTTTTTGTGTAGCTACAGTGAAACAGTTCAGCAAATGCATTCACATTTTTCCCTGTTAATTCTAGCCCTGATTGGCCCTCAACTTGACTACCTATGCAGCCTCCCAACAGCTAGGCCAGTATAAACCAAAGTGACATGTGAAGAAGACCTGATAACCAAGGTCCAATGTTCCATGAAAGTTGGCTCTCCTATCAAAAGAAATGCCTGTCAAAGTGCACCCTTCACTACTTATACTTTATTCACATTTCAAACACTACTATATTGGAATAGTTTATTATTATTAGGGCATCTCCCCTGAAATAAAATCTTGTGAGTTTGATCTCCAATTCATGATCTCTATTGTATAGGAGAAGAGAAACTCACAGGAAATAAAGATATATTTTCCCCCTACGTGTTTAGAAATCAAGGACCAGAAAGATGTCTTCTGTTATCAAGTTATGATGGTGGCAAACTCCTTGTGGTGATGTCTGAGTTGCTACCCAGCATGAGACACTGCATTGGAGTTATGGAAGATACGTATGATCTTGGATGAGGACAGGAATATCTTCAATCTTTGTCGGCTGTTTTATCATTTGCCAGATTAATCTGATTTTATTCCATAATGAGACTATCTCTGTGTGGGAAATCATACTGACAGCTACAGCTCAGTTTGATTCTCACTGGATCCCATGATTGTACTGCCCAAGTTTAAAGCCTTCTTTTCCTGGAAAAGCAAACAGTTATCAATCCTCAGGTAGAGTACTCTTAAACTTGAGACAACACAGAGAAAGGAAAGATGCACGCACACTTGCACAGAGCTTGTTGTTTTAGGCAGACTCAAATAGTCATTGACCTCAACAGTCACCTCTGAGGTCTGCGGAGACAAGACTGTGCATACATTTTTGAGTTGCATGCTGAAATCATGGCAATGAGAGAAGATGAGTCTGGAGTATATGTGGGGGATGTTGTGACTTGACACCTCACCACTCTTCAGGCCTTGTAAGAGACCACTGAAAGCAAAACTGAAGACAGGAATTAAAGACACTAGTTTGTTGCTTATGTCTGTTAGAAAAATTTTAGTATTTAAGGTCATGAGAAGGCAAATGGAAAAACAGGACATGTTAGGACTCTAGTACCCTATAAGGTCTGGAATAAAATTTTCCTTTTCCTATCCCCCATGAATAATTGTGATCAGCTGTCCATTGTTGCCAGTTCCTAAAGCCAGCTCTGCAGGCAACCGCATCTCATAATCCCTCATAAACTCATAAACTGATCAAACTCCACTCTAGTACCAGTCAGGCTTTTTACACAGCTTCTCCAAGTGAAAGGTTGGTCATGCATTGCAATACTCTGACAATAGGAATGTCAATCAATGTTCACACCTACCTTCATGTTAAGTTGTTCTTTCCCTTCCTGGTGTCTACCTGTCCTCCTCAGTGTGTTTAGGGACACAAAGCATATACTTTCAGCCTTTCTTTTCCTTGTTTGAATAATGTAAATTCTTCTACTCCTGTCCTTTAGCCTCTTCATTTACTCAAACATCATCATAACCTGTCTCTATACCTGCCTTTATCTGAATTCAGATTTCCTGGATGCTGGCAACTAGAGGTGCACAGATCTTGAAGAGGCAGACACAGTCAGGATTTTGATGAGTTAGGCATTATCTGCTAGCTTGGCTATAACTCAGCAACTTAAACACAGTCACAGAGACAGTCTCTGTGGGAGAGCAGTGAACAGAACAGAGCTTGAAATCTCTCCCCTACTTCCCATCACCTGTTTCTAAAGCAAATACCACCTCTCTGTAGTTTTTCAAAGCATCCTAGGAGTATAGTGCCCATCTTTTTTTTTTTTTCTCACAAGAGCTTATAAGAATTTGAACTCTCTTCAGTATAAGTATTTTTGATCCTCACCCCAGCAATAAAAATTATAGCTCTTTACCAGTGCACTTGGTCCAGAAGAGTTTTTGAAGACTTGGGCAATGCCATGTAGGAAAATCTGCCAGTCTCTTGCTCTAGGTTGGGTTTTAATGAATATTAAATTTAGAAAGAGTTTGGGAAGGAAAAAAAATGTTGAAAGGAAATTAAAACCAGTAGGATTCTCATCCTTTTTTCTTATCTGTAACTCCCTTATTCTTATCTGAACTCACCTCCTTTATGCAACAACAGAAGTCTGGGATGTGATTCTACTGAAGGTGCTTTGACTGCTTACCACAGCTATAAGTGGAAGAGGATCATCTTCCAAGTTCAGTATTTGGGCAGCCTTGACAGGTCTCCACAGTCTGAGCTTTCCACTCAAGCCTTACTGAAACTGCAGAACGAGTGAATATATCTCTTTGCAAGAAAAAGGCTAACATTCCCATACAGCAATGAAATAATCACAGTTACAATTATCCAATTTAAATTATAAGGATCAATTTATTGTTAGGAAGGTACAGTCTGGTATTACATTTCAAAATCTGAGTTTCATGTCCAGGAGTATCAGAGTATAACCACAACTACTTTACTAAAAAAAGTGGTCCACTCATTCTGAAGGCATGACTAACATGTAAATTTTGTCCTTTATGTTTAAAAACAAAGCTGCTATTTCATGTATAAATCACAAAATTTCTTAATTTCTTTGCTCTGTGAATTCTAAAGAAGCTAATCAACATGATACAGCAATTTAGTTTAGCTAGGTATACTAGCTAAATGCTTGTTTTCCTTTCCCTTTTTATTTAAATCGATCTTAGTTGACAACTAATTTCTTCTTTTTTATTGAAGTAAATACATCAGATGACATTTCAAAATGTTATAAAGGAAATGAAAATTATTTAAAAAAATCAGAAGGAAAGCCTGTCAATCAAACAATCAACAACTAAATCTGCCCAGAGACAACAATTTGAAAGAAAAATCTATAAAATAAGATGTGTGGACATGGGTTCTGGTTTTGATCGAAAGTCAATCTATAAACTCAGTGGAGCAATTTAAAGAGGAAAATCAAATTAAACTGAAACAAATTCCAAGTATTGTCAGTACCCTTTAAATTAGAAACAGTTTGAGTCACTAATTTTTGGCTTGGATCTATGTTTTGCTTTTTCTTTTTTGATACTTTGATTCATATGGAACTGTTTTTCCATTAATTATTTCTCTGCATTCCTATGTATACTCCATTATAAAACCCATGGTAAATAATGAATTAAAG
Source organism: Piaya cayana (assembly GCA_013389865.1). NCBI lineage: Eukaryota > Metazoa > Chordata > Aves > Cuculiformes > Coccyzidae > Piaya > Piaya cayana. Next base: position 14,573 of record WAAB01007371.1, on the reverse strand, counting down.
AAACAATTTTATTTCCAACAGAGGTTGACATCCATGCTCTACCTGGGCCACTGGACTGCAGTTCAAAGGTAATCTGAGACTGTTTTAATTTCCATCTTGAATAGGGAATTAATCTGAAGCTCATAAATGTCACATGCCATTCCCAAACCTGCATGGAGTTTAAGAAGCATCAGGAAAAGTCTGTAATCCCTTTTCTTGTGGAAGATCATTGAAAGAATGACTTAAAAAAAATTCCCTTTCCTGATACCTCAATGTAAGCTCCATTTGTTAAAATCACTTCTATGCTGCCAATAAAAACAAGGCCAGGGATTTAGTTTAAACACCAGATTGCTGATTGTCCAGAGACTTGTTCTCCTGCATCATGGCAGTTTTGGCCCAGGCTGACTAGTAGGCATAGTTTGGGGACACAAACGATCAGGGACTATTTCTAATAGGCACCAGAAGCTGCACTGCATTTGGCTTTGTCCACCCTACATGGTCTTCCAGCACTATCCTAGGAGGCTTAGCTCCACCAAACATCACGCTCACTTCAGCTATGGCTCGGGGTAATACAATACTCAACTTTACTCCAAAGGGTTGCAACAAAATCCTAACATAATTTTACTGACTGTGAGGTTAAAACAAAGTAAAACAAAAAACCTCCCTTCTCATCTGAGTAAGTCAGATCTCAGGTCTGGAAGGGCCCAGGAAGTGGCTTGGAGGCATACACAAAGCAGAAGTCAAAATAGTTCCATGTGATAAGGTATATAAATGTCTGGATGCTGGAAAGAATATCAGGGAATTTATGAGGGTTTGGACAAAATGAAGAATAAATTCTATGTAAAGAAGCATTTTCATGCTGGAGGAAGACCCATGTGTATTTCCCCAGTGTTGAGTAGAGGGGAAGGATCACTTCCTTCATCCTGCTGGCAATACTTATCCCTTCTTGCTGCCCTTCTTTGTTGCAAGGACATATTGCTAACTCACCTTGTTACCAAGAAGGTCCTCTAGTCATTTTCTGCACAACTTTAGCAGATTTAGAGCAAGATGAGAAAAGGATAGTTTGGGAAGCAAATTAAGAATCACATATATCCCTCTGGCTTAGCTTTAAAATGATGAATCTGCAACTGAACCAAATTTTAGAGTGAGTAAGACACACTGTCTTCTTGGCTACTTTAAATGACCATGCAATGCACCATTGTGCAACAACGTGACACTGTTTGGGACCTAATTGGAAAGGCAATTTTCCTTGAATGAGCAAATTCACTTACACACCAGTTTTTGCTATTTCATGAATAACATTTCCAAAACTATTACTCCATGAATTGTGATCTTATTCCATTAATAACACTAATGATAATAGGTAGAAAAAAAACTATAAATCAGACAAAAAGATCTCAGTGTATCTTAAGAGAAATCACAATTTTGTCTATTTCTGAGAGTTGTTACATTCACATTCTCCAGGTAAATATGAAGATCTTAAAAATGTTCTTCTGTTTCATAATAAAAATAATGAACATTCTCCTCCAATACTGAATTTTCTACACATCAATGAGAAGCTTTGTTTTTTTCTCCGAGTCCATTAGTGACTGCAATAAAAATAAACAAAATTCCTGATCTGATAATTCTTTGATGCATTGCAAAGGCTCCAGGAAAGTCACATTGTGAGTCAATATCTAATGCAAAGGGTCTGGTGGTGGTGCTGTAGTTAGAGGACTTAGATTATAGGTTATGAATATAGATTATAATACAATACATAAAGAAGAATATTTAAGGAAAAAGATCTAGTTGCTATGGAAAAAATCATCCTAAGGGACAGTACAGTGTTGCTTGAAATATGTAGGTACTTGTCTGTATATAAATAATAAAATGAAAGTAAAATCAGTGCACAGTTCATTTTGCTAGCTTGGATAAGTTAAAGAAAATTTTTGACTTTAAAAAACAGCAGCAACAACACAGCACCCGTGTTGCTGAAGACTGGAGGCTGATAAGGCTGCTAGCTACATGTGCCTAAAAGCCTGTGGTTTTTCCAAACCACAAGTCCACTTTGCAGAAGCTGTGGGAGTCAAAGCTGTTCTTACAGCACTGAGAGCACTGATGGTCAAGAAAGATGGCAAACCTGAGCAGAGACTTATAAAGAAAGAAAATGCAAGTGACATTTTAAATGAGATATGCTAACCAGGACCTACAGCTATACAGAAAAGAACACTATAAAGCATCCATTTGGACAAGTTGCTCTCAGGTCATACCAAATCATTTTGGAAGCTGAAATCATTGGAGTAAATGTCATATTTCTGAAGTGGAGTGTTTATTTCCTAACTAAATTAGTATTACTCCAGACTTAATTGCTATGTGTCATCTGCATTTATAAAACAACTGCTTATTTTTCCTTCATTTTGATTTAAGACTTCCACAGTTTTACACTGTCCTATGTTTTCAGAATTTCTCTGCAGACTAAGGGCTGCAACAATCTATACAGGGAATCCTAGGAGTAGTAGAAGTGTGACAAGCTGGTGTGGTAGTTGTATATGCAAAACCAGCATTCCAGACTAGTTTACTTACATTCACACGGTCTTCAGGAATCTGATGGTTTGCAGATTAAAGTTTTTCTCAATAGTAACAGAACTGTTTGGTTTATCCCATTTAATTGGTGTTACAGGTCTCTCTGGCAACTCAGTAAAATTACAGTGTGAGAACAGAGTGGTTACACAAGTGACAGAATAAAAATGAAAAGAAAATAAATCTGTATTAGTGAGCGTATAGAAAGATCTGTGCTCATGGAGTTGTTTGAAATTCTCAGCTTTCCTGGCTAGGAAAGTCCTGGAAAGCATTTACAGGGCAGAGGTGGGGGATAGTGGATGGGGAATAAAAGGAAAATTAGAAATAGAAAAAGCAAGAAAAAAAATGGTTGTTCAGAAATTCATTCTCTAATGATGAAGATGATAAAAATTATTAGCATTTCAGCAACCTGATGGAGTGGAAGGTGTCCCTGCCCATGGCAAGCGGTTGGAACTAGATAATCATTAAGGTCCGTTCCAACCCAAACCATTCTGTGATTCTATGATTCTGTGATTCTATGATTCTATTTTACTGTTATAACTCATTCACAGGAAAGAAAAAGTGTTGGCTGGGTTTTTTTTCTGTGGGAGGGGACGGGGGGAGGATGGTAGTGGTGGTGTTTTTAACTAATTTAGCAAATTCACCAACATCAGATTTGCAAGTCCAATGAACTACGTGCCTTCACATGAAAAGAAACCCTTGCACAGACTCTAGCAATTTTTAAGCCTTTTACATCACATATAAAGAGGTGGAACTATTTTAGGTGTCATAACTGTGTATTAAACCAGTGATGACCAGAAATGGGAAAGGGATGGTTCACACAGATTTGCTCCTATGCCCTTTGTTAAACTCCCCTTACTGGCTGCACACTGGGATTGTTGAACCATTGGCTCCCAGACTGGCCATCTTTAGATATTCCAGTGTTGATAGCCATAATTACAACAAAGGAGACATAGCCGCGTGTGCAAGTTTGTTCTTAATTTCTTTCACTACTCCTACTTCTCAAGGTCATCTCTGAATTGAAACATCAGCCTTTGAACTTTCCATATCTTCTCCCAGTACTACAACAAAAAATGGGATCCTTTTTTCTTCTCTTCTTCCTCTAGCACATTGTCTGTAAGAGCCATTTTAAAGAAGTACCTTAAATTTGAAGAATTTACATAACAGATAAACATGCTCTGTTCCATAATATAGATGCTATGAATAGTATTTTGGCTTTGCTTCAATGCATGAAAAAGTTATCTCTCAATACAACGTCCTCAGGGTGCTTCAAAATGTTATTGTCTGTTTCTATGCTAACATACCATCAGATTTTTAAAAGCATATATTCTTTTCACAGCTAAGTCTGTTGCTTCTGATGACTAAAAGTAACTCCACTGGACTCTGGCAAATGCTAAAAAGTTTCTTAAATCTAAGGTGACAATACAAATACATGTTATTAAATCTTGTTCAAAGACAGACACTTGAAACCACATTTGAAAAGTGTGTCTATCCTCCTCAGAATAGGTATTTAGTGCATATGAGAAGAGAGGTAGAACTTCTCTGCTGAATTAATAGGATTTTTTTCTGTGGACCCTAAAGACTTGATAAGAAACTACGTTTTCCCCAAGTGATTTCTGTTATACAAAGCTATGTCCTGGTAAGACTTGAAACTACATGGAATGAGCTTTCAGGGCCTGGAAAAAGAGTTACTCAAGCAAAGTTTTATAGTACATTTAAGTCTTTGGAGGGATCAATATTTTTCAAACAGGTATAATTTCTAGAAATTCTTGAGTGGCATTATATTGCTGTTTAACTGAATCTACCATGCAGAATAGTTAGGATTTGAAGTTAAGTGTGAGCTTAACTCTGTTTTCAGAAGAAGCTATGCTTTTTGTTTCAGCTTGTACACACAAACAGAAGACAAATAGCCTCTGCAACTGCATTTTAAGAGATCTTAAGCAATTTAAAGCTCCTAAAAGAAGTTGTACTGACAGTCCCTGAGTATGCAGAATCCTTCAATTGAGATACAGCACAGTCAGGAAAAATGCCAGCTTCTGCTAGCTGCTCACCTGAATACCATTTCTCCGCTCCTAAGGAACACAAGGTTTTATTTCTGTTATGGGAAAAAAAAAAATCTTTGCAAGATTTACTCAAAGGAGACAGCTAGAGTATTGCCAGAAGATTAGAAGAAGAGAAAGGCTCAAAAGATAGGCTGAACAACCTTTCTGTTGGAAAGAATTGCCTTCATTCCTGGGATGTGCCCATCAATACTTGGCAAAGATGCTATCAAGTCTTAACTTGGTTTCATTGCCTTAAAATGTCCCCAAGGACAGCTCCTGTTAAAACACTTTTTGAAGAAGGAAAGCCTTGCTTTGAGAGCAGTGCCACCTCTACAGGCTTGAAATAAAGGAGCCTAATGGCTCTTCAGGGCTTGGGAATTTTATTGACAACTTTCCTTCATATAAGAGAAGTCACAATATTTTTCAGCACCCTTCTCAGACATTTACTGGGAAAGGGAAACATTAAATAAAAATGTCAGTGATGCTATTGATGAATTTCAAGAGATAAGCGAGAAGATTGTTCTGATGTTAAATGTCTGATGTGCAGAGTGTCTTCATTTATTTAGCTTGATGCATGTTCAGACTACATCTTACAGTGCTTTGGAGAAAAGCAAACCCCAAGAAAAACAGAATAAAATGCCCCAGAAGTGAAACAAAGAAGTTCTCCAAACATTTTATCATATTAATCTCAAATATATAAAGAAAAATTAAAACAACATGCAAAAAGTAAAGCAAACGGGTCTTCTTTAGTTAGGATATTTTCATTTTTAAAATAAACAGGATAAGATGCTATAAAATTAGCCATGTCACTAAGGGAAACAAAATGAATATCTCAAAACCATAAATGTTTAGAATACAAAAATATGCTCATAAAATTTAGTCTTTGCCAGTTCAGTTCCCAACTATAAATAAGAGTATATTTCAGTTAATTCAATTTTTATAAAGATAAAACTTTAAGAAAATGCTTTGTGATGTTCTGAACCAAACCAAGCATTCAACATTGCCATATGCAGCAAAAAACACACTGAGACATGAACCCAAGACCGTATGTGAAACTATGTTTCAACTTTATTTTAACCTCTTATACATTTTTCCCTAAACAATTGTTTTTCAACTTACTATCTTTGATAAATATCTCCCTAAAATTCCCAGTGCTGTTGTTATTTGTGCTGAGTCTGGCTGGGATACAGTTAATTTTCTACATAGCAGCCCATACAGTACCGTGTTCTAGATTTGTGACCAAAGCAGTGCTGATAACAGATCAGTGGTTTGGCTATTGTATGCTAGGGGTGCACAAGTGTCTGGTAGGAGACACAACCAAGACAGCTGACCCAAAGTGAGCAATGAGATGTTCCATCCCATGCAGCATGGTGCTCAGCAATGCAGCCCAGGGAAGGATCTACTGCTCCTAAACCAGCTGGGCATTGGTTTGCTGGTGAGTGATTGTTTTTGCTTTCTTGTTTTTTGGTTTTGGTTGATTTTGTTTCTTTTTTTCTCCTTCACTTATCAAACTTCTTTTATCTCAATCCATGAATTTTTTCTCATGTTGGCCTTGTGATTCTCTGCCCTATCCTGCTGTAGAGGAGTGAGTAAGCAAATGGGTGGAGGTTTAGGTGCCAGCTGGGGTCAACACATCACACTCTTTTTGCCTTATTAATGAATAATAGAATCGTAGAATCACCAGGTTGGAAGAGACCCACCAGATTATTAAGTCCAACCATTCCTGTCAAACACTAAACCATGCCCCTTAGCACCTAATCCACCTGTGCCTTAAACACCTCCAGGGAAGGCGAATCAACCACCTCCCTGGGCAGCCTCTGCCAGTGCCCAGTAACCCTTTCTGTGAAAATTTTTTTCCTAATGTCCAGCCTAAATCTCCCCTGGTGAAGCTTGAGGCCACTCCTCCTTGTCCCCTGTCATTTGGGAGAAGAGGCCTACTCCCTTCTCTCCACAACCTCCTTTCAGGTAGTTGTAGAGAGCAACGAGGTCTCCCCTCAGCCTCCTCTTCTCCAGGCTAAATAACCCCAGATCTCTCAGCTGTTCCTCATAAGGCCTGTGAGGATGTTAGGACTTTATCAGAGCTGCTTGTGGCATCTCAGGGTAGCACAAGAGGTTGAATTTGATTGCCCTAAAACAAAGAGCTCTGCTGGTCCTTCTCCTGGAACACAAAAAAACTGGGGGAGCCAGACAGAGCAGGAGAGGCCTGAGAAATCTGCTTTGCTGCTCCTGTTCTTTCCAGACACCTGCAGGGAGGTAGGCTCAGCAGTTGTTGCTGCCACTGGAAGGTTATGTTTCCACTCTTGTCGCTGTCCTCATTCTCTAATAATCCATTTTGCACACCCTCTCCCCCATGCCTTTGCAGGCCCAGCAGCAGCAGCAGCCAGTCTGGCTTTCCAGGATTCAGAAATGGGAGAAGTAGGCAGCAGTCTTCTGCTTCATCCCTTACCCAACAGCCTGTAGTGGGAAGCAGTGTGTTTTGTTCAGAGTCAGCCTTAACTTGTTTTTAGTAGATGGAGTAATCCTCCACTGCCTTCAGGGTGCCATTGCGGTGAAGGATGATGCATCACTAGCTCCTTTCTGTAAACACTGTAACAAAGATGACACCACTGCTTCTTGCCATTCAGGGATTCCCCTCTTCAGAGAGCTCATTCTGTTATGAAAAATGAGAGAAAAACAGTCTAATCTTTGTAACCGCATGAGTCCCTCTTGACATGTTACTCATTAGCAAGAGACAATCTGGCAATTTTATGAGCTGTTAAGGTTTTGAAATTGGTTTCTATTTCCCGTTGGATCAACACCTGTACCTTTTCGGTTTCAAAAATGGCATGCTGTCAAAACCATTTTTTAAGATCAATAACACCAGGTTTTAATATTACTATACACCACTAGAAGTGACCAGAGCACCCTGGATCTCATAAACCTTCCTATTGCAAAAACTTCCTCAAAATCAATACCTCATTGCAAAAATAACTTTCCAGGCAGTTCTATATTCTCCTGGATATTCTTAAAGTGATACTAAAAGGTTAAGAGTTTCTTGTATTTGAATGGATAGCACTCTTTCAGCACTCTTATCATGCTTTTTATAGAGTTGTTCTGATACTTACCTGAGCTACAAGTTAAATGCTGTTTGGAGAGCTGAATCTGTATATCTGACTAACCTGTTTCTGAAAAATGGAACGTCATTGAAGATTCTCCAAGCCAGTGAGGCAAAAAGACAATAAGCAGGACAATATTTTCCCCAAATTAGAAAACAGGTATGGAAATTTCACAGAAATGTCTGGAAAGCCAGGGAGAAGAATGACACCAAAAACATTCAGGTGGCTGCATTTGACAAAAAAATGGCTCACAATTCATACTGACGTACAACTGAAATTTGGACAGAAGAACTGAAATACAGATAAACTAACTCAGACAACTTTCTAAAGCAATTTTGGTTGGAATGAGCAAGTGATTGCAAATGCCACAAATTGATAAACTAATTCTTAAGAAAGCCAGAAATACTCAGAAGGACTGAGGAATTAAAAGGCAGAATTACTAATGTGATTATTGGAGCAAGCAGGATAATGACGTTCAGCAATGTGGTTATATTCCTGCTGTTTGTAGTGGTAGACTTTGACCAATCAGGCATATCTATATAAAGTAACACAGAGGAACATTTCTTGTAATTTTTATATCACCACCTACATATGATGCTCTGTATATTTATAACGAGATTCTCCAGTCTTTGCTGTTCTCTTTTTCATCCTCCCACTTCTTCTATTCAAGTAAGAAGAGAAAGATGGGCTAAAAGATACATGAAAAGGATCACAAGTGTTCCAAGAATGCAAGAATTTAAAAGTACCTCCTGAGTGTTTTGTAAATGTGACTGGCAGGCTATTCACCAATTAAGCCACTGGATTTTTAATGCCAAGCTACTGATGTAGAAACTGCAGACAGAGGTGACCATAAATTCCTAAAATTCCTGACACATTCACTTCTCCTCCTCCCCCTTTAGAACACAAGGTCTGGTTCATACAGCCATCTTCAAAGTGAGAAATGCTTGTCTGGGCAGACATCAAAGGTGGTTCTGTCTTCTCAGTCAGAAGGTCTGTGTACTACGATCCTGTTTAGTCATCACCTAACTCCAAACCAAAATGAGATACAGGCCATTTCTCTAGTTGTCTAAGGAAGGAAGCCTAGGTGAGTGCAGAGACGAGGAGGTGAGATGGAATTTGATGGACAGCTGGGGCACAGGTCTGTGGGGAGCACTAGGAAGTCTATTTGCTCTGCAACATAGCCACTTTTCACTGCACCCTTTCTATGCACAAGATCAGTGACTCACTTGCAAATTTCCATGCCTCAGTCATGCCAGCAGAGGGGAATATAGCAGTCTGGTGAAGTGGATTAGAGGAATACATGAGAACTCACCTCAGCACACAGGGATTTATGTTGTTCATCCTCTCTAGGCCCTCAACCTTCCACTAACTAAAGCAGACAGTCAAATGAAAGGTCCTTGCCATCCTCAGAGATGATTTGATTCATCTCCTGAGGTTATTTCTTTTTTTTTCTTCTTTCTCCCCCCACCCCCCACCCCTCTCTTTACTCTCTTAGTTTTGGCATGGCAGATTGTATTTGGTTTACATGCCTCACGTGGTTCAAACCATAAGTCTTTTGTCATATTTTCTCCACCTGTCTAACTGAGGAAAGATGGGGATAGAGTAGCTTGATGCATGCCTGATGGCCAGCCAAGGTCGGCCCAACACATAGATGTGGTTTAGCATTTCTGTATATCCAGCTAGTCATCCATTTGGAATGGGTTTGTGTTACATAACATCTAACACAAGCAAGGTGAGTACTTGCACTCTTCTGAAGGTGTAATTGGTTACAAAAGCCAGCATTTTGATCACTTAAACACTAGGCAAAAAAGGTGAGACACTTCAGCTAGATACCCGTGTCCTGAAGAATTGCATACCTTCAGAAACATGCCTCTTCTAGCACCTTTAGTGGATTAAGCTAAGCACTCTCCCACCTCTTCAGTATCCTCATTTCCCTGTGTTCAGCACATGGAAAACATAGATGCCTGAGCAAATGCCACTCCTGAAGCTGCTCTACTCCTAAGGACAGCACCAGGCCACTAACAGCTATAGCACTGAGTAGTGCAACACATGAATCTCCCTTTGGAACTTGCCCCTGGTCTCTTGGGATGACAATTCACTTCCTCTGAAACTGACTTCCTCTGAAAATTAATTTTTAACCTGCACATCCTGGATAACCTCTTGCTCTAAACTGGTGTATTTCCACAAACTGTTTCACACTTGAAGAAGCTACATTTTATGAAGAAAACAGTTTTGCTCAAAAATATGCAGTCTACGCAGGACAGTGATGTATTCTTTCCTCCTACTTGCCTCATTCATTAGAAAAAATAGAAACCAGTTGGAAAGAGTTGTATATCGTTTTGTGAGAAAACCAATTGGGAGCTTTCTGCAAGCAGGAAGAGAAAGCATGAGATTGAAGAAAGTGCACTGCCTTTCTCACCTCCTCTGTAATATGCAAGACTGAATTCATGTTGCCACCTACCAGTGCAATTTGGAGCCAATGTAGTTTATAGATTTCCATTTTGTTAATTCTACTTGTTTTACAAGCCCTGTGCTCTTGTCCACATATGGGAGGTGAATCTGGACAAGTCTCAAACAAAGTGAAAACAGTGTTAACGCAAATATCATTAAAATCGTCATCAAAATTGAAAGCACAGTTCTCTTTGCATGCTTGGAGCCACATTAATTTGCCATCCTCTCAAAAACCCATTTGTACTATTTTCTGCTTTCTGAGTTGTGGAATCCGCATAGCTGCTTGTCTGTGATTTCTCATGTGATTCTTGAGCAGGTCTTCCTTTAGGCTTGGGACGTTGGCTTAAGCTGATTGAATTTAGAAACTGAACATTCTACCAACAATAACTTTAATTGAATGAAATAGTAGTTATTAGCAGCCACAGAGACTCATCAGGGAAGTTCTCTGTCACCAAGATGAATAGCACTGGAGACTTATTTTAAAACATCAAGACTCGTTTTGAGGCTTGTTCATTTTAATCAATTAACTTGAGTCCCTGTTAACATTAGTTCCAGCTCATAAATTACTGCAGCTTTGGGACTACAGCAAGGGTTTTACCTATCTTTTTTTTTTAAATTATTTGAATTAATTAGTCTTCTACAGGTTACACAGCTGCACTCCAAGGAATTCTCCAGCTGGGCAGTTAGATGGCACATCAGATTTCCAGAGCTATTAAAATAATTCAGATTAGTTATACCACTATTCAGCTAATCATAGTCAGCTGAGATGTAAAAACCTGAAAACACTGACATATAACATAAACAAAGACAGAGAATAAAGAAAGCAGCTGAAAATATTAGATATTTATAGTCCATGGGCTAATGCATGATAGATAAGAAGATTATTATGAATAGTACTATTAATTCTTATCATCTCCACTAAGTATAGCATCATTGTTTCCTGAACTTTCTCTAGAACAAATGTGTGGAAAAACTTTAATGAATTCTTCTTTAGAAGTAATTTTTGGTGGCAGATACTGTTCAGAAAATGTAGAGGCTTTTCTCCTCCAGCATACAGAAAAGGAATCGAATGATTCATAGGCAAAAAGTCATGAATTTTGCCGTATTTCGTAGAGATCCTCTCTACAAATTCTAGAGCTGTCAAGAAGCACAGTTCTTAAAATACAGAGTTTCGAACATTTACTCCTGCAGTTTATGAAACAAATACACACTGCCCTCTTTCTGGATCTTTAATTATTTGCATAATTCTGTTAGATGAGCTTTGATCATAAATATCAATATTTGAGTAATTTATGGACAAACCAGTTAATTAAAATGGAAACTAATTTGTCCAAATATTTTAAACATGTTTTCTGAGATACAAAGAACAAGAATCCACACTTTGATTTTGAAACCAGAACATGCTTAAAATGCCTAAATAATTTACATTTTTAAGACATATGAATGGATTTTGAAGGCAAAACCAACCAGCATCATTAGTAAGCTGCAATATTCTATATCTCTGCTAAAGTATTTCTATATCTATTGCAGCCTTACTTTTTCTGATAGATTTACTTATGCTTTTTCAATTATTAAAAAAATGGGCAAGACAAGAAAGGGAACATGGAGATAGCTGTACAGTTTTCATTTGGTGACTACCAGAGCCCCTATGAAGAGGAAACATTCTTCTCTGTCTGAAGTTTGCTGTTATATCTCTACATAAATCTTCTAGATAATCACATATAGCACTATCCTGCACGATGGCAGGTGCTCTATATGAGATGCTCTGTTCTCTGAATGTTGAGTGGGAGTTGAGAAGTGGTTTGAGCTGTGTTGCACTATGATGAGAAACTGAGCAAGGATTGTTTATTTTCATGTTTACAGTTCTGACTTATTTGAAAAGGAAAGAAAAATAGGAAAATGGACAAGGAGGCATAATTCATCTAAAATTCCTGAAAATATCTGACCCCTTTGGGAGGAGACAGTCAGTGTATCTCGTATAACAATTCAGAGTATTTAAAAACAGAGGCAATGTGTATGCTTAGCACTTCTTTTTTTTTCAGAAATTTCCTTCCAGAATGCTCTTTGAGAAGATCGAAGAGATGTAATATGAAAAGTTCAGAGCAGTTTGTCCAGCTGAAAAGATGAAGTACTTCGGGGAGAATTAGTTCCAGCAAGAGACAGAGGAGGGGGGGGAAAAAAAGAAGCTACTGGCTAGGAAACATTTCCTTTTCTATGCTTTCCTAGTCTTTGATATCAAAGCAAGAATTACACTTTGAGTAAGATGAAAACATTTCCTTGATGTTCTGGTATCCCTGGCAAGAATGGGCTCCAGCTCAGAGACAGCAGTCCAGGAGCCCAATTGACTAAAATTCATGATGTTGAAGGACGGCGCAGGTGCCAGTAACTTGGAAAGCTTCATAGGGGAATAATGCTTTTTTGTTTGGTCACTAAAAGTGAAATTGTCACTAACAAGCTAACAGTTGTTGTTTTATTGAAATGTTCCTGGCAAAATCATGTGTTCTGACACCTATTCCCTATACTATGTCTAAACAGCACATGAGCAGGCAATGCGCCATACAATAACTCAAGTAAGACAGCTGTAAGTGCAGGCAGCTTGCAGATGATTCATTTTTATGAAATGTGGTAACGAGCAGTGCTCTTTCTAGAAGTGGAACGATTTCTGTTGACCTTGTTCAGTGGGCATTAATATAAATCTGAAAAGAAAAATCCATATTAAAAGCTTGTTCCAGAAGCTATGGCACTGTGACTGGTGAAAGACTATATGGGATTTTATAGAGATTTTTAACACATGGACTGCTATAATCTAGGGTCTGGCCGTCAATGGTGGATGTCAAATATGCTCTGGTTTACTGGGAAAGTAAAAGTGATAAGAGTGTATGACAGCTTGAATCTGACAGCTTGTCCTAATTACGATAGAGTTGTAGCCCACCCTTCAACTATTTGAGAAAGCAGCATTGCTGGCAAGGAACTCTTTTCCTTTCTTGCTCTAGGGGTGCTGGGACAGAAATAATCTTTCATACAGTCACAGGGAGAAGGCATGAGATTAGACAGATATGTTCCCTTTTACACTCATGCAAGCCTAATCATAACTTGTCCAATGAAGTCTTCATCTTTGGTTATCCTCAAGACTCTGATGTAAAAATCCCTAAAGAAGATTTTCCTGGTTTTGCCAGCTCTCAGATGTCTCTTTACTGGCTACAAGTTGCCTTTACTGTGGCAATGATGACAAGAAAGATGCCCGATAAAAGTTATTTATTTACCTGAAACCGCTGTCTTCTGAAAGTAAACTTCTTGACAGTCTGGCTTAATCCTCTAAAATGTACGTGATCTGCTAACATTTTCAATTGTTTAAGACAACAACAATTCTTGCTAATTTCTCCAACAAGCAGTGACTGTTTATTTGCCAAATTTTTAGTTATCAACTGTAATACAACAGAGTTCTTCAGGAAGCTCATTTTGAAAAACAAATGAAAAAATAAAATACAAAATAAAACAAAATTCCCTCCAAAAGAAAACAAGAACCTGCAATAACTAGCAGGAGTGTGGGCAAAGATATAATACTGAGAACACGAACAATTCACAATAAATAATTCTTCTAGTGGGGAATAAATGAATATAAGTGCTCTTTGAGCCTAAAATACAGAATAATAGGGAGTCACTGTTGAGACTCCACTAAAACATTCTTAAATTATATGCAATTTCAAAGCATTTTATTGCATCGGTTTTGATCTTGGTTTTGCACAAATCTAGATTTAATAGAAAATCTGTTCTTTAACCCAAACCAGTAATTTACAAAGGAGTTCTGAATCAATCAAAATTAAATTGTAATATTCTTTAAATAGGCCGTGATAAAGAGTTTGCCATTTCAACTTTAATGACAGGGCTGAATGAGCTCCATATAAATGGTTTGAACTGAAATTTGGAACACAGGAGAAAGACTGGGCTGTAATTTTTGCACTCCATGGGGCTATTTAAAGTTTTAAAGCCTGTTCAAGGTACAGTAAGTATGAAAAATGCCAAGCCTCTGCTATTATCTGGAAATTCACACATACTAAATGGGGAATTCCCCCTGTTTTCCCTCTTTCTTTTCTAATTATTTAATAATTTGACATCCAGGGATAAAAATCTCCATACATATTAGAAAATAGAAATTTGAATAGCAGAACCTGACAAGCTATTAAGATTTAGGGATGTCATGCTAAGTTAGGTAGGCATCCTAAGGACGCAGAATGTGCAAAACCTGCTTATGTTTGGGTAATGCAGATTTCAAAACAACTCCTAAAGAAGTTAGATACCATGAAAGAAGACTCATCAGCAGAACTTGTTGAGACTGTCCAGTAATCCTCAAAGACCAGGGTTGTGGACAGGAACCTGGAGGCCCAGTCCCAATCCAGAAAATCTTTGAATAAGTACGAATAAGGAATATAGAAACATAGAATAACCA